>JASPKP010003645.1:0-19354 GCA_030674155.1 Stramonita haemastoma
TCTTTCTCCCTCTCTCTCCCTCTCTCTCTCTCCCCCTCTCTCTCCCCCCCTTCTCTCTCTCCTCTCCCTCTCTCTTTTTTCAAACTATCAAACTATATATAATAATAAAAAATATATATAAAAATATTATATATAAAAATTTATATAATAAAAAACCCCAGATAAAAATATATAAAAAATAAGGGGTGGGTGTGTGTGTGTGTGTGTTTGTGTGTGGTTTTTTTTATTTTTTTTTTTTTTTTTTTCCCCTTTTTTATGGGGGGAAAAAAGGGGATAAGCACTCATTGTTTTTTTTTTTTCCATCCCGGGGGGTTTTCAGTTGTGAAAAAATTTTCCCCCCATCTGTTCCCACCACACACAAGGGCCCCCCCCTTTTAAACAAACCCCCGGAATAGGATTTCACGCCCCCAAAAGGGGTTCTTCGTGCGTTGAAAGGGGGGGTTTTTGGGTTTTTAAGGGGGTCCCAACCCTGATTTTTTCCCCGGGGGGAAGGGGAGTCAGCACGATTTTAACTTCCGGGAAAAAAAAAATCCCCTCCGGGGGGAATCAAACCCCGGGGGTCGTCAAATTGCTAGAGCAAGAGAGAGAGAGAGAAGAGAGAGAGAGAGAGAGAGAGAGAGAGAGAGAGAGAGAGAGGAGGGGAGAGAGAGAGAGAGAGAAAGAGAGACAGACAACAGACAACAAACCCCCCGACAGACAACAGACAACAGACAGACAGACAGACAGACAGCCAGACAGAGACACAGAGATAGACAATCCCCCACAAACTGACCGACAGACAGATAAACAGCCCGGGGACAGCAGGGGGGCAGAAAATTATTTTTCCTGAACGGTTTCCGTTATTTAAAAAAAAAAAACCCCCAAAAAAACAAAAAAAAAAAATTATATCGAGGATGGGGGAATAAGCACTCATGTTTTTTTTTTAAAAAACCACCCCTGTTGAACGGATTTTTAAAAAAATCTTGCTTTCCGGGTCCCACCGCACACAATGGCCTACTCTTACGAAAAGTGGAACAGGATTTAAGGGTGCGAAAAAAAACCCCTACGTGCTTTCGCAGGGGGCCCCTTCGGGTTTTTAAAAGTCCATAAAAAAGGGAAAATTTTTTGGGGGAAGGGGGAGTCGGCACTGATTTTAAACCCCCGGGGAAAAAATCCTCTCAAAACGGGAATCGAACCCGAAATAAGACCCCCCCCCCAAATTTTCCTAACCCCCCAGGAAAAAAAAAACCCAAAAACCCCCCAAAAAAAATCACCCTCCATCCCCCCCACACCACCCCACACCCCCGAAACCCCCCACCCCTATAAATGCAGTTTTATCAATCTGACGCCCCCGCCCTTTTTGGGGGCCCCTTTTTTGGGGCCCCCCTTTTGGAAAAAAAACACAACTACTTTTTCAAAAAGACCTTTTTTTTCCCCCCCCGGGGGGGAATGAGAAGGGGGCATTTTAAAAAGGGGGAAACCAAAGGGGGGGGTTGAAAAAACCGCCCCCGGGGGGAAAACCCTATTATCACGATCTTAGGGCCCCCCCTTTTTTGTAAATTGTAATTTTTTTTTGGGGGGGAAAAAAAAGGGGGTTGTGTGTGTGTTTTGGGGTTTTCTGTGTGGGGGTGGGTTGTTGTGTGTTTTTTTGGTTGTTGTGGTGTTTTTGGGGCGCTGTTTTTGTGGTTGGTTTTGTGTATTTTTGGGTGTGTTGTAGATGTATTTTATTATGATATTTTTTTTAAAAATTGGGTTTTTTTGAAAATGGGGGTCATGCTTGCCATCCCCTTTCGTCTGCGTCAAAGGGGGCCCTGCGCGTCTTTAGGGGCGGGGGGGCGCTTTGGGGGCGCTGCAAAAAAAAGGGCCAAAACAAAAAAAACAAAAGGGGAAAAAAAAAAAAAGCAAGGTAAAAAAGGGTAAAAAGAAAAAAACTTCTACACAAAATTTCCAGAACATTAAAAAAGGGATATAACCTGAAAAAAACCCTTTTTCCCCCCCCAAAAAAAAAGAAAATGATTTAACCCCGGGGAAAAAACCCCCCCCAAACCCCCAAAAACCCCGGGGAAAGGGGTTCCCCCGGGGACAGTCAAAGCCAGCCGTTAATGGGGAAAAAACCTTTACCACAAGTTACCCAAAACCCCCCCCCCAAAAGATGGCTTTTTTAGAAGCCTACAAAACCTAAAAATTTAAAAAAAGGTGGGGGGAAGGGGAAAAATCGGCCCCCCAAAAATTTTTCCCCCGGGGGAAACCCAAAAAGGGGAAAAGAGACAAAGGCAAACAGGGGAAACTTTAAAAGACGCATCAAGAGGGGAAAAAGGGGTTGGGGGAACGATCGGCAAAGGGGGGGTGTGAACCGTAAAAGGGGGGAAGCGGTTTCCCAAAAAACCCTTTAGGGGTCCCCCACTGTCCGCAAAAACAAAAGGGGGGAAAAAGGGGGGAAAAGGGGTAAAGTAAAAGATAGATGGGGGCAAAGGGGGTTTAAAAAAAAAAAAGGGGTCACAGCATGACACTAAATTTTTAAAACATTTAAAAGAACCCCCTCCCCCTTTTTAAATTTTTTTCGGTCGAGAGGGGGGTTTACCTGTTGGAACCGTACCCACCTTAATTTTTAAAAAAAAGGGAACAATGTCTTTTTTTTTTTTGTTCCCCACAAGCCCCAAAATTTTGGGGGACAAAAAAATTTGTTGGGGGGGGGGGGGGGGGTTTTGGGGGGGAAAAAAAGATTTAAAAATTTGGGGAAAAGAATCCCCCCCCTGCGACCAAAAATTTTTACAGGGGGCGGGGTGAAGTAAAAAAATTTTGGGCTACCCCTTGGGGGGGGGGGGGGGGGAAAGGGGGGAAATAATAGTGGTGGTAGGGGGTTTTTTGGGGAGGGGTGGGGGGGGGGGAAGGGGCGGACTGCCAGCCTTTAAATTTAAAAAAGGGGGTTTTTGTTTTCCCTCCTTTACCTCCGCCCCGGGGCCCAGGATGTCACGGAAAAACACACACACAAAACACACCCACACACACCCCCCCCGCGCCCCCGCCCAGGCCCCCCCACACAACCACCAAAAAAACGCCGCATCACACCCCAAACACCACCCCACACCCCCCCACACACACACACACACACACGCATTACTTGTTTTTTAAAAACCTTCTATTTCTTTTTAAGGAAAAAATTTTTTTTTGTTTTCCCCCAAAATCCACACTCACAAACACACTCGCACAAAACAAAGAAAAGAAGAAAGAGAGAGGAGAGAGAAGAAGAAAAGGGGAGAGAGAGAAAGAAGAGAGAAGAGAAGAAAAGGGTGGGGTTAAAAACCCGGGGCAAAACAAACCCCTCAATTGGGGGCATTTTCCAAAAACTTCTACCGGGCAGAAAAACCCGCCCCCTTTTTCCCCACCTCATTTTAGTCCTAGGGCTAAGGGATTTACCTTTTTAAAATAGGAATTTAAAAACCAAAACCCTTTTCAAACAAAACACACCACACACACACACACTTTAAAAAAAAAACACACACACACACACACACACACAAAAAACACACACCACACACACAGGGGACACTCCCCACTAAAAACTCACCCCCCAAAAACCCCAAAAGCCCACAAAACAAAACGCACTCACACAAAACACCACACACCAAAAAAACTCTCTCTCTCTCCCCCCCTCCCCACACACATTACACACCCACCTTCCCCCCCCTACTCTCTCTTTCTCTCTTTTTCTTCTTCTAAAAAAACTTTTTCAAAAAAAAATTACATACAAATATACTCTCCCCATTTAAAATTTTTCCCCCTTTCCCCATTTTTTTTTCCCCCTATCGTCAAACCCCCCTTTTAAAAATTGGGGAAAATTTTTTTTTGAAAAAACACACACACGCAAAACCCACACAACACACAAAAACACACACACACACAAACCCCAAAAAAACACCCACCCCCCACACAACACACACACACACATTTTTTAAATTTTTTTTTTTCGTTTTTTTTCCCCGCTTCCTACGAATTTTACCCCCCCTGAATTTTTTTGAAAAATTTTTATTTTTTTATATATTTAAAAAAAGCCTAAATTTCCCCCCATACCAACTTTGGGGGACATTTTTTTCAAAAATCAGCAAAAAACCGAAAACACCAAGATTTTATTTAAAATTAAAAATTTTTTAAAAACCCTTTTTTTAAGGGGGACCGAAATACCTTTTTTGGGGCACGACGTTTGAAAGGGGGGTATTTTATACAAAAACGCACGGTTATTATCCCAAATTTTTCAACAAGCCTATGCCCTTCCACACAAAAAAAATTTTCCAAGACCCTTTTGTAATTAAAAATTTTTTCCCGGGCAAAAACCCAAAAAAGGGGGAAAAAAAAAAAGGGAGAAAAAAACCCCGACAAAACAACACAAAAACACACAAAACAACAAACAAACCCCCAAAACCCCCAAACCCCTTACTCCCCCCCCCTACACTCTCCCCCTCGCCCACCCCAAAATCCTTCGGAAATTTTTTAAAACCCGGGGGGCCCCTGTGCAACCACGCAAACATCTTCCCAAAAATTTTAAACCCCCGGGGGGTCCGTTTTGGGGGAAAAAAACCACGTTGGGGGGAACAGATGACTTTTAAAAAAAACGCTAAAAAGGGGGGAATTGGATGGAAAAAGCAAAAAGTGCTTATTTTTTTATCCCCCGAAAAAAAAAAAATTAAAAAAAAAAACACCAACACAAAACACAATGGGGATCATTGGGGTGAACTAATTTCTTTGGATGAAAACTAAAACCGAGGCCCCCCGGTTTTCGAACGCACGCAAAAACTTTTGCACAAAAATTTTTAAAAACCCCCTTTCCCCCTTTTTGGAAGACGGGGCCCTCGGGGCCGGTGGGAAAGGGGGTGACAAAATTATAAAATAAAAAACCACATGCAAAAACCCCGGGGTTTAACACCATCCCTGAGCGAAAAAAAAAATGGAAAACCCCTGCATTTGGGGGACGCATCTCCCCGGGGGACACCCCGAAACCCCGTTTTTACAGAAAGAGTATAAAAAAAATTTTTAAAAAAAAATTTTTATAAACCCCGGGGAAAAAAAAATTTTCGGGGAAGGGGAAAAAAAAAATTTCCCCGCTAGAAAACCCGGTTTTTTTCCCCCCCCAAATTTTCCTCCCCAAAGGGGAGCATCCAGAATATTTTTGAAAACACAAAAAACATTTTCCCCGACAACAAACGCCTCGTCCCCCAGGGGCCCCCACGAAAGTAACAAAACCCCTAAAAGGGGCACAAAACCGCCACACCCCAAAACCCCCCCAAAATTTCAGAAACAGCGGGGGGGCATCCCCTTTTTCCTTTCCCCCCCCAGAGGGGTCCGTTTTTCCACACGGGGCACGTCCTCGTTTTTCCTCTTCTTATCTATCTGGGGAAACCGGGGGGGCAAGAGTTATTTTTAAAAACCCCCGGGGGGAATTTGGTTTCGTCTTGTTAAAGGGTTTTTAAGGTTTAAAAAATTTTTAAATTTAAAAAAAGGTTGATAATAAAATATAATAAAAATTAAAAAAAAAAATAAAATAAAAATAATAATAATAAAAATTAAAAAAATAAATTAAAGGATGGGGGGGGAAAAAAATAGAAGATAGAGATGTTTTTAAATAAAAAAAAAAAAAAAAAAATAACATATGAATGATAATGTTTAAAAAAAAATAATGATAATAAAAACTAAAAACTACTACTACTAACTATTTTTTTCTACTACTCCACTTAGACTACTAACTACTACTACTACTAACACTATACACTACTACTACTCCACAAAAATTTAAAATACTACAAACAACAATACTACTACTACAAAACAAAATACAAAAACTACTAGACTACTACTACAAAATACAAAATACACTAAAATTTTTCCAAAAAAGAATGAAAAAAACAAACCCCTTTTTTCCCCCCCAAAAAAAAGAAGGGGGCCCCCTTGTTGTCTGTCTTCTTTTCTCTAAAAGCTCCTTTTTTTTTTTGTTTGTTTTCTTTTTTCCCCGTCCCCGGTCTCTGCGCCCCGCCCCCCTGTTTTTAAAGGAAAAGGGTAAACAAATTTTAAGGGGGGCCCGAAATAAAAAACAACAAAAAAAACAAATAAATATCCCCAAACCCCAAAAACAACAAAAAACGAAAATCCCCTTTCATAATTTTAAAAAAAAAAAAAAACTAAAAACCCCCCCCCATCCCGGGCAAGAAAACCCGGGGAAAAAATTTTCCCAAACCAAAACCCAAAGAAAAAACAAAAACCTTTAAAACCTTTGGGGAAATACAAATTTTCAAAAATACAGTGAATCACTGCTGTTAAAAAGGGGGCCAAAAGAAAACACTTTTAAAATTTAAACATAAAAGCAAAAAAAAAATCTATTTAAAACCTTTTTAAAAAAGAGAGAAAGAGAGAGAGAGAGAAGAGAGAGAAAAGAGAAAAGAGAGAGAGAGAAAGAGAGAAAGAAGGAGAGAAAGAAAAAAGAGAGGAGAGGGGGGCAACAACAGACAGACATTGACAAAAACAGCATAGACAAGACAAACAAAAAAAACGATAAAAAGGGGGATCGAGAGACAAGAAAGCAAAGAATAAAGAGAACCAAAGAAAAAAAAGGGGGAGAAAAAAACCCCCCGGGGCCACCCACCCCGTCCCCGTCACGCGTAAAACCAAAACCCCCGGGGGTTTTCCTATTGCATTTTTTTCTCTCTGCCGCTGATACCCCCCGCCCAAAAGGGCCCCCCCCAAAACCCCCCACAATCTATTCAATCCCACTAACAAGCAATCGAGATACGACGCGAGGTTGAAAATTTAAAAAGGGGGGAAGACTTGGGGGGAATGAACCAGAAAAAAAAAGGGGAAAAAAAGAGGGGGAAGGGGGGAAGGGGGAAAAAGGGGGGAAAAAAAGGGGGGAAAAAGAGATAAAGGGGGGGGGGGGGAAAGGGGGGGAAGGGGGGAAATAAAAAGGGGGTGAAAAAAAGGGGAGAGAGAAGAGAAGAAGAGAAAGGGGGGAGAAGAAAAAAGGGGAGAGAAGAAAGAGAAAAGAAACAACAACAGACAGAACAGACGAAAACAGACAACAGAAACATATAACAACACAAACATATAGAAACAAACAAAAAAAACCCCACAACACCCCCCAAAAACACACACCAAAACAACCAAACAACACACACACACACACACACACACACCCAAATACCCCCAAAAAACCCCACACACACCACACAAAAACCCACATAAACAAGCCCCCCAAGAAAACGCAAAAACCCGGGGGAAAATTTAAAAACCAAAAAAAAAAAAAAACTGCAACAACACAAAACAAGCAAAACCAAAAACAAAAACAAAAACAAAGCAAAAAAAAAAAGGGGGCTTAGAAAAGAAAAACAATGGGCAAAAACGAAAAAAAACCACACACACCCCCAAAACACACCCCAACACACAAAACACACACACACACACACTCACAAAACACAAAAAACACCCACACAAAAAAACACCCCAACACACACCACACACACACACACCAAAACAAAAAACCCCACACACCATCACACAAAAGCACAACACACACCAACACACACATACTCATCCCACCCCCCACACAAGGGGACACACAAACCCCCCCTTTTTCCCCACACAAAACAAAAACACCCACCAAAAACCCCCAAACCACCCCAAAAATTTTTTTGAAAGAAAAAGGGGAAGGGGGGAAAAAGGGGGGGGGGGGATGGGGATTCCGGGGGGGACACCCCCCCGGGGAAAACCCATTTTAAAGGGGCCCAAAACTTTTTTATGTACGGGGGCAGAGAGGGGAAGGGGGGGGGGAAAAAAAAATTTTCATATAAAAAAAAAAACACCAAAAAAGGGGGGAAAAAAAAAAGAAAATGAAAGAAAAAAATTTTGGGAAAAAAAAAAAAAAAAAAAGGGGGGAAAAGGGAAAGGGGGAAAAAAGGGGAAGGGGGGGGGTTTTTGGGGTTGTGTGGGGGGTTTGTGTTTTGTGTTTTTGGGGTGTGTTGTTGTGTGTTGTTTGGGGGGGGGGGGCAAATAAAAGAACAGAAGGGGGGAAAAAAACAGGGGGTAGGGTGGAGGATAACATAAAGCAAAAAACCCAACAAAAAAACCCCAAAAACCCAAAAAAAAGGGGCAAAAAAAAAAGCAAAACCAAAACAAAATTTCCCCCCCCCCTCAAAGAAAACCCCTAAATAAAAAAACCAAAAAACTAGAACAAAGAAAAAAAAACTTGGGGAAAAGTAGAAAAAAAAATTTCCCAAAAAAAAACAAAAAAAATTTAAAACGAAAAAAAAAAACTAAAACCCAAAAAAAACTCAAAAAACTAATCAAACAAAAACAAAACAAAAAAAAAAAACCCCCAAAAACACCGGAAGAACAAACAAACCTCCCCAACCCCCCCCCCCAAAAAAAGAAAAAAAAAAAGCAACACAGAAACCCCCAAAAAAACACCCAAAGGGGAAAAAAAACAAATGAAAAACAGGGAGAAAAAAACCTGAAAATAAAAATTTTAAACCCAAAATGGCATAAAAAAAGGGAAAGAAAGAACTCTCCAAAAAAAAAAAAACGAAAGGGGAAAACCCCCCCAAAAAAAAGTATTTTAAAAAAATCACAAAGAGGAAGAAAAAAGAAGAAGAGAGAGAGAAGAAGAGAGAGAAGAGAGAGAAAGAGAGAAGAAGGAAGAGAAAAGAGAGAGAAGAGAAGAGAGAAAGAAGAAAAACACAAGTGGGGGGAAAGATTTTTTTTTTTAATAAAAAAAAAAAATTTTCCCGGGGGGAGGAAAAAAGCAGAAGATAAAAAGGACATCAATTATCAAACAAAATGATGAAAAAAAACCCAAAAAAAAAAAAAGCCAACCAACCAACCAAAAACCCCAAAACCAAAACCCCAAACCAATCTCCCCCCCCAAACCCCCAACCCCAAACCCAAACCCAAACCACCAACCCCCAAAACCCAAAAAAAAACCCACCACCAAAACCAAAACCAAAAAAACCCCCAAACGAAAAAATAAAAAATTTCCCCCAAAACCAAACAAAAAAAAACCAAATTTTATATATATTTTTAAATTTTTTATATATAAAAAAAAAATTTTATATATATATAAAATATATATATATAAAATATATATATATATACAAAAAAATATAAAGAGCCAAAAAAAAAAAATTAAGCCAAAATTTTTTTAAAAACATCAATATTTTCATTTCCCCCCAAAAAAACCCCCCAAAAAAGAATCTTTCCCAAAAAAAAATTCACAAGAAAGAATAACAACAACAAAAAAACCAACCCAACACCCCCCCCCTCACACCCCCCCCCCCTCCCAACCACACATGGGGGTGGGGAAAAAAACAAAACAACACAAAGAAAAAGAAATTTTCATAAAAAACCACAAAAACCCCAAAAATGAAAAAAGAAATGCTAAAAAGACTGCAAACAAAAATACGCCCCCAAAATAAATAAATTTTATAGAAATTTTGTGGAACAAAAAGAACAAACGGGGAAAGATGAGGAAAAGGAGGGGGGGGGGGGCATAAAATAACTTTTTGCATAACTAAAGGGGAAAAAAAAAATAGAAAAAAAAGAAGGGGGAAAAATGGAAAAGAACAAAAGGAAAAAAAACAAAAAAAAAAAACCCCCCCCCCCCAAGAAAATCCAAAAAACCAAAAAAAAAAACAACAACAAAAAAAAAAAAAATTTTTAAAAAAAAAGGAAAAAAAACAAAAAAAAAAGGGAAAAGAGCATCTAATGTAAAACAGAATGAGCAAAATCAAAAAAAAAAGAGAGAAAGGAAGGGGGGGAAAGGAAAAGGGGAAAAAAAAAAAGGGAAAGGGGCAATTAACAAAAAAAGAAAAACTAATTTTCATTTTTAATTTTTTAAAAAACCCTTTTTAAAAAAACCCCAGGCCCCCCGTAGGGGAAAAAGACAAAAAAAAAACACACCCCACCCTTTCTCTTTTTCTGTGTGTGTGGGTTGTGTGTTTTTTGTTGTTGTGTTGGGGTTTTTGTGGGTGTGTTTTTTGTGTGTTGTGTGTGGGGAGTCGTCGGGCGCGCGCGTATGGGGTTTTTACATATCTACTATCTATCTATCTATCTATCTATCAAACTATCTTTCTATCTTTTCAAAACTATCTATCTATCTACTATTTTTTTTTGTGTTGTTTGTGTGTGGGGGAAAAATTTTTGTTTTGCAATACATATTTTTTTTGGTTTTGGGGGGGCGCAAATACAAGTTTTTGTTTGTGCATCCCCCCCCCCGGGGCCCCCGGGGGGGTTTTTTTAAAATGGGGGTTGGGGGGCAAACCCTTTGGGGTTTTTCCCCCCTTTCTGCATGTGCCGCGACGGATATTCCCATTAAAACCCTTACCTACTTTTCCCTTTTATTTAAAAATTAAAATCCTTTTTTTTTCGAGAGAGCAAGATAAAAGGGGGTTTTTCCCACCGCTTTTCAAACCCCAAAATTTTAAAAACGGGCCCCAAAAACCCGGGGGAATTTTTCCGATAGAAAAAAAAATGAGCTTTTTAAATTTAAAAGATAACATATAAAACAGATATTGTTTTTCGCCCCCCTTTAATAAATAAAAAACGCGTTTTTTTTTTATAAAAAAAGTAACCGTTTTTACATCCAACAAATCTTTTTAAAAAAAATGACAAAAGATAAAAAAGGGGGCCCCCCCCGCCCCAAATTTCGAGTCCTAATCAAAAAGGGCCCGGGGCCCCCTTTCTCAAAAAGGGCCCCAAAAAGCAGTAATTGAAAACCCTTTTTTTAAAAAAAAACGTATTTTAAAAAAAGGAGGGGGTTTTTGTCTTACCCTGCAAATTGTTTTTCTTCCCTATCTCCTCATTTTAAAAAAAAGGAAAAAAAATATTTTAAATTTTTAAACCAAGCAATTTGTTTAAATAAAAATGGGGTTTCATTTTCCAAAAATTTTTTTTTAAACCCCAAACCCCCCCCCCATACATTCGTTGACTTTAAAAAAACCCCAATGATTTTTGACCCCTTTTTTAAAAAATGATTTCAGGTTTAAAAAAAACAAGTTTTTATTACTTGGTTTTTTTCCCCCCAGTTTTTTTTTTGATTAAATGCATTTTTTTTTTTTATGAAAAACCCCCCCGTTTTTAACAAGCTTTTTTCTTTTTAAAAAAGGGCCCCTTTTTTTTAGGGCTTTTTTCCCCCCCACTCTGTCTTTTTTCCCCCCTGTTTGTCCTTTTTTGCTGTCTTCTGTCTCTGTCCTTCTGTCTGTCATCTGTTTGTTGTGTGTTTTTGGTTTTTTGAATTAACCCATAAAAAACAAAAAGTGAAAAAGGGGCCCCCCTATCCCCTTTTTTTTCTCCACCTCACACTACCGTCTGTGGGGTTGGGGTTTTTCTATTGTTTTCCTTCTTAAAATTTTTTTTTCTTTTTTTTTTTGTCTTTTTTCTTCCTGTTGTTTTTTTACTTTCTTTTTTTTCTCTTTTTTTTTTTTCTTTTAAAATTTCCTTTTTTTTTTTTTTTTTCTTCTCTTTCTCTTTATTTTTTTTTTTTCCCCTTTTTTTTTTTGTTTTTTTTATTTTTTGTCCATTCTTTTTTCAAAACTTCCTGCCCCTTTTTTTCATTTTTCCCCTGCTTTTATTTTTTCCCCCTTTTTTCTCTCCTTCGTTTCATCCCTTTTTTCCCTTTTTTTTTTTTTTCTTTTTTTTTGAAAAAATTTTTTTTTTTTTCCCTTCTTTTTCCCTTTTTTTCTCTTTTCGTTCTTTCTTTCTTTTTTTTATTCATTTTATTCCCCCCTCTTTCTTTCTTTTTTTCTTTTTATTTCTTTTTTCCCCAAAATCTTTTCTATTTTTTTTTTTTTTTTTCCCCCTTGGGGTTTCCCAATTTTTTTTTGAAAATTTTCTGTTTGTTTTCCCCTTCATGTTTTTTTGTGCAGATCGCGTGCTGTGAGGGGTTTTTAAGCAGGGGGGGGAAAGACCCCCAAAAAGGGGGCATACACTGGGGGGCCCCGCACACACCAAACACAACACACACAAAAAACACACAAAAAACACACACACACACACACACACACAACAACCCCCCACACCCACAAAAACACACACACCCCAAAAGGGACCGGATCCCCCCTTGGGGCCCAAAAATTCCTCACAATTTGACACCGGGGTTTGTTTCCCCGGGTTTGGGGGAAATTTTTCCTCTGGATTTTAAAATCAGTCTAAAATCCCTCTTCCCAAAATTTTTTGGAGGGGAAATGAAAAAACCCGGGGGCCCCGTTGCGAAACATTTTTCACACATTTTAAAACATGTTCCCCCCTTTTTTTAAAAGTAGGCATCGTCCCCGGGGCCGGGGAAAAAATGACACTTTTTTCCCAAAAAAAAATGCATACAGAGGGGGCGGGGTGTAAAAAAGCACAAAAATCATAACCCCCCTTTTCCCTATAAAAAAAAAAAAAAAAACATAAAAAAAAAATAAAACACACACACCGCGCGGGGGGTCTGTTTAAAATTTTCTATTCTTTTTAAAAATTTAAAAAAAAAAAGCTAAAAATTTTTTTAAAAAATTAAACCCTTTTTTTCCCCGTTTGCCTCCCCGGGATTTTCGCGTCTGTCTTTTGGGGTTGGGGTTTTCTGTCTGTCTGTCTGCCCTTTTTGTTTTCCCCTTTCCCTCGCCCCCTACCGTCCTCCCCCGCCCCCTCAATCAAAAACAAAACTATCAAACAATTTTAAACTACTTCAAATCTATCTATCTTTTATCTATCTATCTTCTATCAAAACTATCAAAACTCCCCATCTATCTATCTATCTATCAATTTTGTAATCTGCTGTCTTCACTGGTCTTTTTTTTCGTCCCCCCCGCCTGTCTTTTTGGGCCCCGTCTGTCTGCCGTCTGTGTTGTTTTTTTGGGGTTTTGGGGGGCCCCCCGGGGGGTGTGGTGTGTGTGTGGGGGGTTTTGTGTGGGGTTGGTGTGTGTGGTTTTTTGGGGTGTCTGTTTTCTCCTCCCCTGTCGTCGTCTGTCTACGCCCCCGTCTTGTGCCGTCGGGTTTTTTCTGGGGTGCCCCATCTTTTGTCTGTTCCGTCTGTGGTCTGTCCGTCCGTCCGTCTGCCTGTCGTGTATCGTTTTTTCTGTGGGGCGGGGCCCTCTGTCGGCCTTTTTTTTTCTTCTGTTTTTGGGTTTCCCCCCTGTCCCCCTTTTCAAGCCGGTCTGTATTTTCCCCCCCTTTTTTTTTGTTGTGGGGGGTTTGTGTTGGGTTTTTTTTTGTTGGGTGGTGGTTGTTGTCTTCCCCTTTTTCTGTTTTTCTGGGTTTACAACCTTCCTCTTTCCTTTCCTTTTGCTCCCTGAGGCGGAAAATGAAATTTTTAATTTTTTTTTTTTTGGGGGGGTTTTTTTTTTTTGTTTGTTTTGTTTTTTTTTTCTTTTTTTTTTTTTGAGTGGGGGCCCTTTATTTGTGCAAAAGGGGATATTTGGGGGGACTTTTTTTCTTCCTTTTTTTTTTTTTTCTTTTCTTTTTATTTTGGGGTTTTTTTTTGGGGGGTTTTTTTTTTCTTTTTTGCTTCCTTTTTATTTTTTACTTTCCTTTTTGGGTTTTTCCCTTTTTTTTTTGCTTTCCTACTTTCTTTCTTTTTTTTTCTTTTTTCTTTTTTTTTTTTTTTCTTTTCTTTTTTTTCTTTCTTTTTTTTTTCTTTTTTTTCCCTTTTTTTTTTTTCCTTTTTTTTCCCTTTTTTTTTTTCTTCGGGTCCTTTTTTTAGTTTTTTTCCCCTTTTTCTTCCTGTCTTCTTTTCGGGCCCGTCGTCTGTCTTTCGTCGTTTTTTATGTCTGTCTGGGTCTCTCTCTTTTCTTTCTTTCTTTTTTTCCTTTTTTTTTTCTTTCTTTTTCTTTCCTTTCTTTTCTTTCTTTTTTTTTTTTTTTCTTCGTTTTTTTTTTTCTACTTTCCTATTCTCTTTTTAAAATTTTTTTTCCGTTTTTCTATCTTTTTTTCGTTTTTTTTTCCCCCCTTTTTTTTCCCAAAAATGGGAAAAAAAAAAAAAAAAAAAAAAAAAAAAAGAAAAAAAAGAAAAAAGAAAATTTTAAAAAAAGAAAAAGGGCCCCCCGGGGGGATCAAACAGAGGGGTTTTTTCCCCCCACGACAACGAAGGTTTTAAAAAAGGGGAAAAAAAAGATCAAACATTAATGGACAGTACCGTTCCCCTTTTTTATAGAAGGGAAAAAAAAAAGTGGGGGGTTGTGTTTTGTGGGGTTTTGTGTGTGTTTTGTGGGTTGTGGGTGTTTGTGTTGTGTTGGGTTTTAAAAAAAATATGTAAAATATAAAATAAACCCACCTACCTACCCCCCCCCGCCTCCTACCACCTACCTACCTACCTACCTACCTACCTACCTACCTACCTACCTTTCCACCCCACCTACCACGTGCCTACCTACCTACCACCTACCTACAAACATTTCACACACATCACACATGCACACATGCACACATCAAAAAAGCATACTTTCATCATACATACAAAACATACATCAATACATACATAAAAAACATACATACATACATACAACATACATACATACATACATAAAACCCAAAATACATACATACATTTTTGGGGATCCTTCTGTCTCGAGAGACAATGGATTTTCCCCCTTTAAATCATCCTTTTTTAAAACAACATACAAAATACTACATACATACATACAACAAAACTTCAACATACAAAAAGAAAAACATTTTTTACATACATAACATATTTTCATACATACATACATACATACAACAGACACCCCGACAGACAGACAACAGAAAGACAGACAACAAAAAACATTCATAAAAAATACAAAAACACACCCCCAAAGACGAACATACATACATACATACAACTACATACATACAAAAATTTCATACAAACATACTTTTTCATAAAAACATACAAAAAAACATATTTTCATACAAACATATATTTTTGTGGCACCATCAGTCCCGAAATAGGGGTTTTTTTCCCCAAAAAATTTTAACGAAAAAATCGGGGCAAGTTTTAGGGGGGAAAAACTGTTACCCAAGCACAACCCCCCCCTTCCACGGCACGGGGAAAAAAACCAAATTTTGGGAAAGGGGAAAAACCTTTTTCGAAGGGGTTTTCCCCCGTCCCGGGGGGAACCCCCCCAAAATTTCCAAAACCTAAAACCCCAGCCGCCCGGGGGCCCCAAAAACCCCCTTTTGTTTTTCCTCGGGGAAGGGTTTTTCGGGGGTGAAATCAAAAAACGAAAAACCTTTTTGAAAGCTGGTTTTTTTTTAATTTTTTCATCCCTCCCCCGGGGACCCCCCCCGGGGAAAAATTTTTTCCAAAGGGGGAAAAAGGGGGGTTTTTTAAATTTTTCCCAAAAATTTTCCCCGCGTGCTTTTGCACAGGGGGGCCCCGGGTTTTTGAGTCTCATCCGAATGTTTTTAAAAATTCGTTCGATTTTTTCTAAAAAGGAAAAAAAGGGCGAGGCTGTTAAAAAAACATCATACATACATACAAAAAATACAAAAATACATACATACAAACAAACATACATAAAACATACATACATACAAAACATCATACCAAAATACTCCCCTACATACATACAAAAACATAAAAAAAAGCATACTGGGAAAACAAAACAAACCACCCCCCCCAAAAAACAACAACAAAAAAGGAAAATAAAAAAAACAAACACACAGGCCCCAGACCCCCCCAAAAACAAACCCCAGACACACCGACAAGATCAAAAGGGGGGCAGAAAAGGGGGAAACAATTTTTTTTGACTTGGGGGCACCCCAAAAAGAACTAACTCACAAAAACCCCTTTGGGTTAATTTTCCCCCCCCCCCCAACTCTCCTTTTGTCTCTCTTCCTCTCTTCCCCCGTCTGTCCTCTGTCTTCCCCTTTTTTTCTCTTCCCCTTCTCTGACCTCTCTATTCCGTCTCTTTTCCTGTCCTGTCCCCCCCCCTCTTTTCTCTCCCCTTTCCCCCCCCCCCCCCCCCTTTTCTCTCATCCTCTCTCTCTTCCTCCTGATATTTTTTTTTAATCTGTTCCCCCCAAAAAAGACACCCCAAAAAAAACAACAACAACAACCACAAAAACCCCCCCCACCACCAAACCCCACCACCAAAACCCCCCCCACCACCACCCCCCAAAACCCCCCCCACCACCCCACCACCACAACAAAACAACAACAACAAAAAAACAAACCCCCCGTGACTTCAACCCCTTTTTTTTTTAAACCCCTTTTAAAGTTGCTGGGGGCATTGCATTGAATTTTTCAGACAGTTTTCGTGTGGGGTCCAATAAAACTGCTTTACTAGTCCATACTCTCTAGGGGGTTAAAAAATCTGGGCCTTTTTTATTTCCGTTTTCCCCTTGGGGGGAACTCTGAGGGCCCCCAAACCAAAAAAAAATTTTTTTGTAAGCACCCGGGCACCATATACTGGCATTTTTTTTATTTCCGACCTTTTAAAATTTTTTTTTTTTTTTTTCTTTAAAAAACGAGGATAAAAGGGGAAAAAAACCCCCAATTTTGGGGTTTTTTAAAAACCCCGTGCCCGTTGGTTTTTTCAGTTTGTAAATCTTTTTATCTGTTCCCACCGGGGGGGACAATGGGGCCCCCCCCTTTTTAAAAGCGGGGAAAAAAGGGTTTAAAGGGGGCGCAAGTTTTTCCCCCCCCACCACACGACAGTCCATCTTTTTTTCCCCCAAAAGAAAAAAAGGGGAAAAAAAAGGGGGGTGGGGGTTTTTTTGTTTTCTGCATTGTTTTTAAAAAACTGTTGGCAAAAAAGAACCTAAAAACCCCCCAAAAGAACGGGAAAAGGCAAAAAAGGGGGCTGGTTTGGGGCCCCCGGTCACTTCCCCCCGAACCAAAAGGGTATACTGGGGGGAAAAATGACAAGGAAAAAACCTTCTTTTTTTATCCCCCCCTTAAAAGGGAAAACCCCCTTTTTTTCCGGTCTTTTCGAATAAAGGGGGCCACACTATGGCCCCAAATTTTTACAAGTGACCTTTACGGGGAAAAAAAATGATTTTTTTTTTAAAAAATTTTTTTTTGGGGCCCCCCTTCTTTTTTTTTTTCTCATTTCCTCCCCTCCTCCTCCTCCTCCTCCTCCTCCTCACCACATCACCATCACCATCACCAACCCCCAAAACCCCCCCCCACCCCCCCCCAACCCATCCCCCATCCAAAACCCCCCAAAACCATCATCATCATCATCATCATCATCATCATCATCATCATCATCTCCCCCCCCTCGCCTCCCCAAACCCCATTTTCCCCTTTTTTTTTTTCTTTTTAACTAATCATAAGTATCATTTCCCCCAAGGGGTTTTTCCCCCCTTTTCCCTTTTTCCTTACCTACTGAAACTTTCTCAAAATCCTTTTAAAAGCCACATATTGCTTGTTTTTTTCCTTTTCCCTTTTTTTTTGAAAATTTTTTTCCCCTCTGTTTTTTCCCCTTTTTTTTCTTATTAAAATTTTTTAAACCTTTTCACTTTTTTTTTTTTCCCCCCCTTTTTTTTTTGTCCCCCTTTTTTTGGGTTTTTTTTCTTTTTTTTTTTTTTTTTAAACCCAAGGGGTTTTTTTTTTTTTGCTGGCTTTCTTTCTATATTTGTATTCATTCATCATCCCCCCCCCTTTCCATACCCTACATTTCCCCCCTATTTTTTTCATTCATCTCTATTTTTTCTTTTTTTTCCCTTTTTTTTTCCTTTTTTTTTTATATTTAAAAACTTTTTTCCCGGTTTTTTTTTTACGGGGGTTCTTTTTTTTCTGAACCCTCATTCCTGTTTTCTTTTCCCCCCTTGTCCGGAAAGGGGGAAAAAAGTGTTAGGGGAAAAGGGGGTTCATAATTCCCCCACCACTGTGTTAGGAAAATGCCATTTTTTTCATCCCCCACCTTTGTTAGAAAAAACCCCTTCATAATGTCGTGACCACTCGGTTAAAAAGGGCCTTCAAAAAAACCGGACCAATTTTTTGGGGAAAAAAACATTAAAAAAAAAACGGGGCCAATTGTTGGGGAAAAAGTCATTCAAATATCGGACCATCGTTTGGGGAAAACGTCATTCAAATACCCCTGCCCCTTATGTTGGGGAAAACCATTCACAAAAAAACGTGACCAATTGTTGGGGAAAAAAGTCATTCAAAAAACTTTTCAATTTTTTTGGGGGAAAAGTCATTAAAAATGGGGCCAAAATTTTTGGGGAAAAATTTTATTCGTAATATCGGCCCCAAAAATTTTTTAAAAAGGGGCATTCAAAATTTGGGAAAAGAATTTTTTGGAAAATGTCTTTATCATTTTGGGGCCAATTTTTTGGGGAAAAAACATTCATAAAATCGTAAAACCAAATTTTTTTGTGAGGAAAATTTCTTTTAAAAAAACGTGACCAACCTTTAAAAAAAATTCATTCAAATACGGGGCCAATTGTGTTGGGCAAATGCCTTTTTTAAAAAACGGGACCAATCGGGTTAAAAAAATGTCATTGAAAATTTTTCTTTCCAATCACCCCGCGCTACCCCGCAGATTTTCCCCAGAACGACACGGGGACGGGGTCCCCGGGCCTTTGCCCCCCAGCCCCATTCCCCTGCCCCCCCCCTCCGGGGCCTTGATGGATTGTCTGGTGCCATTCTCCCTGACTCCCCCCCTAAATCACAGAACTAGGAATTCAAATGGGTTTGAAAAAAAAACCCCCCCAAAAAAAAAAATCCCTGAAACACCGTCCCTTTTAAAAAAAAACATCTTAAAAAAAGCACTGAAAAAATGAATAAAAATTTATCAATAAACAACAAAAAAAAAAATATCAAACTAACTAGCAAATTAACCCCCGCAAAAAAAACCCAAATAACCCCAAAAAACTTGCTAGCTACTAACTAACGAAACCCAACGAACGAACAAATTTTTAAAAAACTGACTTACAAAATTTAAAAAAAAAACGAACCAATTAATTAACGAACTAACAAACAAACAATTAATCAACACGCAAAAAAAAATAACAGAAAGTACTTTTAAAAAAAAAAAACACCCAACCCCAAAAAAAATAACGACGACTGGCTGGGGGCCCAAATAAGGGGGAAAAAAAAAATAAAAAAACGACTTTTTGACGACACTACTTTACTAGCCATTTAACAAACTAATTCAAAGTCGTGGCTCAAAAAAGGGGGGGGTTTAATTTTAAAAGAAAAAAAACAAAAAAAAAAATTCGCAAAAAAATAAAAAAATAAAAATTGGGGAAAAAAAAAATAACAAGACAAAAAAATCAATAAAAATGAATTTTAAAAAAAGATATTAACAGATAACAAAAAAAAAATAAAAAAAAAAAAGCCAATAGATCAATAACAATAGATTTTTTTTCAAAAAAAAAGGGGAACATAACAAAAAAAGTTTTAAAAAAAAAATACCAAAGCCTGGAC
>JASPKP010003646.1:0-19353 GCA_030674155.1 Stramonita haemastoma
GCCCTTTAATGCTGCTGGGTTGCTTCGGTGGTAAATTGAAGTAGTGCCTGTTCTGTAAGATGGAATGTATGCAGCGCACTACCTGTTTCTTTATATCAGACTAAAGCTTGTGAAAACAAATCTAAGCACTCGCTATTAAGCCCCCCTTGTTGATGATCATGATAGTTAAATTATGAAACTGCAATCATTTTCATTCCTCCATGGCAGCAAAGTTGTTGGTTTTTTATCCCCCCCCCCCCCCCCCCTAAGGATGGGGATACAATTTGCAGGCATGGATGAAGAAGCTGCATAATAGTTTATAACGAACCAACTGGACTGTACAATAATGTATGGCTGTGTCTGTGTTTGCGACGAGTGCGCAAGAGAGAGAGAGAGAGAGAGAGAGAAGAGAGAGAGAGAGAGAGGAGAGAGAGAGATAGAGAGAGAGAGAGAGAGAGAGAAGAGAGAAGATGAGAGAGAAGAGGGGGGGGGGGGGGGAGGGGGGGGAAGGGGTGGAAGAACGTTACAGGAGAGGAGAGGAGAACGTTACAGCAAGTTATAAAAGCTCACCACCCCTATCCCCAGGGGACTGCCTCTTCTCTTTCAACTCCCCCCTTTTTCCCTCAGCTTTTGAGCTGTCGGTCTTCTTCCCTTTCATGAAACACGATCCCCGTTGTTACTATGCATGTGGCTGCTAAGCTCCCCCCCCCCCCCCTCGCACCCCCCCTCCTTCCCATTTCCATGGAGGCAGTTCCTCCCCTACCCCTTTCTTCGGCATTTGTTTCAAAACGCAAAAAACCCTAAACTGGCACAATCCACATGAATACAAAAAAAATAAACCAATCCATTTTGTTCAAAATAGCAAAACTACTGATTTTCCCCAGGACGTGTTATTGTTGATAGTTTTGTGTGTGTGTTTTTTTGGGGGTTTTGTGTGTGTGTGTGTGTGTGCATTTTATTTGTTATGCTTTGGGATGGGTTTTTTGTGGGTTTTTTGTTTTGTTTTTGATTTGATTTGTTTTGCTTTCTTTCTTTCTTTCATTCATTCATTCTTCCTCTCTTTCTTTCTTTCTCAGCCTATGAAATGAAACTTATAGGCCACAGCACCCAAGGAAGACAAAAGTAATGAAAACGAAAAAAAAATGATGCTCTATGATTACTTTGCAACTGAAAGGAAAAAAAAAGAAAAAAAAGAAAAGGAGAGATTATGAGAAAGGGAATCTTAGTATATGCACTAAATGTAGTCAGTAGTATTAGAAGTATGAAAGAGTGTGAGGATATTTACAGAACAACAGACATTTAGCCCGGAAGCAAAGAAGATGCTAAACAAAGAAGAGATGCCTTACTGCCAAGCACATGATCAACTTAAAAAAGAAAGAACAGTGCAACGACAAAACACAGACCAGCCACACAATACTGCCGCGTCAGGTGTCACTTTATGTGGAAGGACGTAAAATTGAAGACTACTACAATACGACCAGCCTCAACAACCATAGGCCAGCCAGCCCATCCTGCCCTAGAATAACGTCACAGAAAGAACCATGCATAGATAGACAATCCTGAACAAAGCAGACCAACAGAGTTGTCTGTTGGATTGCAACAGATGATTAAAAGAAGAGCTGTGAAGCAGAAATACGAAAGCGCTCAAGGAAAAAAAACCAGAATAGAAGACAGAGGCAAGGAAAAGGAAACTACAAAGAACACAGAGAGAGAGAGAGAGAGAGAGAGAGAGAGAGAGAGAGAGAGAGAAGAGAGAGAGAGAGAGAGAGAGAGAGAGAGAGAGAGAGAGAGAGAATGCATGCTTAATCATTCATGTCCATCACAATAGTAGAAGGAAAATAAAATTTCCCTATTCAGTTCTCCAGAGAGTACGCATGTGATTCTATCATATCCCAGATGATGACACGAAAAGACTGAAAATCTTATCTAAAAAAGAAAAAAGAAAAAAAAGGGGGGGGGGGGGGGGGGGGAATTCTTAGCACAGAATTTTCAGTTGTTGTTGTGATTAAATAACGTCCCAGCGGAGATTTCCGATTTAAGGACTGTGGGTAAGAGTCATAGTGTGAATTTCCAGAAGATGGAGATGCTATTTATACTGACAGGCCCTCGGCAATGCCCATGGGGGAAGTAAAAATAGTACATGTATATAATAGCCAGCCTAGTGGCGCGGAGTGCGAAAAGCAGTAGTAGCCAAGCTGAGCAGCAGAGTGACAACAATAGAAATAGTTAGCAGCAGCATTAGTGGTAGAAGTGGCAGTATTGTGTAGTACCAACAAGGAGAAATATCTGTACCAACAGCAGCAGTAGCAACAGTGATAGATATCACTAGCAAGACAGTGTAAATGCCTAAAGCTTTCCTCTTCTCTTATAATGGATGCACATGAACTAGATCTAATAATTTTCTGGTTTAAAGGCAAAATTGGTGATTAAATTTTTTATTGTGTGTTATTATTCAGTTAATGAAAATGCATTTCGCTTCCTATAAGACCCCGACATGTGTGACAATTGTGCAACATCATAGAAACTCCTGCGTTTTTGGTTTACCAGTAAAAATGAATACATTTTTTACTGATTCAAAGGGAAACTGAACATCCCCAGACCCACAACCCCAAAGACTCGCCCCCGTTGTCTGTCTGTACTGGTGGGTCTGCTGAGGACGCAGTGGGAAGTGGAGGGTCAGAGATCTGCATCCAGTGCTGACCCTGAAGGCAGAGAAGACAGGATCAGTCTGGCAACTGGCCTGTACTCCACACACTACAAAGCTGTTGAAGCAGCCCTAGAAGGAGCAGCAACCCGCATTGTGGCCATCTATATAATTATTTCCCACAGAGTAGTCATTTGACAAATGTCTATCTTTACAGGCCTTACAGTCCAACATAAAACTGACCTGAACGACCTATCCTCTATTCATGCCTCCCTTTGCAGGAATTATACAGTAGTCCTGCAAAGACCCCCCCCCCTCCCCACAATTGCAAAATACTTGGAAATAAGACCACAAACTCTCTGGCAAAGGAATGCACAAGGCAAGAGCAGGTGGACTGGTCTATCCGTTTTTCTGAAGCCAAGACCATCATCAAGGTCAAGCAGCAAAACAAGCGGACAAAGCAACTTCTGCATTACATCAGACCAGACCCCTACTACATGATGACTCAATGGGAGCAGATCTGCATATTCAGACTAAGGACACGTCACAGCTACCTAAACTACAAAAATGATATGCACGTACACAAAACATCACATAGGCCACATAGAGGAGTGTATTTGCAAGACTGGCTACCAGACTACAGAGCATATGCTTGAAGCCCTGTCCCCTACACGAGACACTCCGAAAGAGGATCTGGCCTACCCCACTCCAGTGGCCAAGAAGCTCTATGGAAACTGGGAGGACCTGCAGCGTATAGCTGCCTTTGTCACAGAGACAGAGATGTCCATCTGACGAGAAAAAGGAAAAGGAAAAAGGGAAATAAGTGTTGCTTCCTGAGAGACCATAAAATGCTTGAATATGTGATGCAGCATAATTCCATGTCTCAAATCTCATGCCAGACTTCTTCAATAATAACACCCTCACTGATTCTCCTCACTCAAGCAGTTTCTTGAAGGTCTTACAAAATGTAGCATTATATAGAGGACAGAGCTTCACATAGCGTGATAAATCATTAGTGATAGGGAGGAAGAAAAAAAGCAAGCAAACTCAGAATCAAGAACTTTCAGGGAGAGCAAAATGTCTTTTGAGAAGAATTAAGACGCTAGGAATATGAGAGCAAGGAATAGACTTTTTTTCTCAGGTAATGTAGGGGGTCTTCCATCCTAAGAGGGTATCACCACACACACACACACACACACACACACACACACACACACACAAAACACCCACACTCTCTCTCTCTCTCTCTCTCTCTCTCTCTCTCTCTCTCTTTCTCCGTCTGTCTGTCTGTTTGTTTGTTTGTTTGTTTGTTTGTTTGTTTGTGTCTGTCTGTCTGTCTGTCTGTCTGTCTGTCTGTCTGTCTGTCTGTCTGTCTGTCTCTCTCTCTCTCTCTCTCTCTCTCTCTCTCTCTCCCCTCTCTCTCTCTCTCTCTCTCAGTGTGTGTGTATGTGTATGTGTGTGTGTGTGTAGTCAACACAGAGCAGTTATAGATAGAAGAAGATAGAAGGAGGTGGGGGGGGGGGGGGGAGGGGAGAGGCGGAGAAGACACAGACAAAAAGCAAACGAAGCAAGCAGTGCACTACTACTACAATTAGTCCAGTAAATCTACAACGAAAAGTGCCTTAACCTCAAAAATATTGCAAGAGTTTGTTTTTCTTCACAGATATGTAATACTATGGTAGACAAACAACATTGCAAAAATCGAAGTGAATCTAACGAAAATTATGCAATTTATAAGGGGTTTTTATTATGTAATGTATATTCATGTGCTATGCATATGCATGTAGTTGAAACGAAAAGCATTTTGCTTACCTTCTCTGCAGTTTTGTTATTCAGTTTAGTCCAAGTGTTTATAAAAATCAATGGCACATATGTCCGAACTTGTGAAGGTCAAGGTCACACCAAGGTCAAGGTCACATGGACCTAACAGTGTTTTTTCTGGGCTGAAACACTGATCTTTTAATGTCATTCACCTCAAGATATGTCAGGTTTTGTAAGAATCAATGCTCAGTTATTAATTATGTCCTAAACCTTTTAGTCAAAGTCATGTCAAGGTCAAGGTCACCACACAGTTTTTTTCCTTTGGTAGCCAAAGTTCGCAAAACAGGGTCAGCGAATGCCACACTACTAACTGTTTGCTTCAAAAGCTTCTTCCTTTTCGAGAGGGTCTCCAACAGAATTGGAGCATTGAAGCCTGTGACAATCACCACAAGCAGGAGAGCAGTCAAGTCCATGCTTCGTGCATGTGCACCTCCTTGTATCACAGTCAGCTTTACAGTTACAGCGGATGACTCGGATGACGCGGAGAAGCTTCGTGGGGGCAGGTGGCAAGTTTGTGGTGATGGGAACAAGTTGGTTGTCTATGCTCTTCCATCCCCAGTCTTCAGGCCACAGGTTATTATTTCCAATCCACTGCTGGACCTGCAAAATACACTCGCTGACTGATACCTGGCAGCAGCAGAAGTTGGCGGTAAGCCATGAACTTGAAGAAACGTTGTTCCCACTGCCACTTTCGAGCAAAAGCATTGGTATCTGAGACTGTCAAGAGTAGACCCAGACTTTCCATCGTAGAGACACATCAGAATCTGTTGACCAGCATCAGCAACTTCATGTTCTTTGTTTTCCATGAACACCTCAGCCAGCTTGCACAAATGTTCTAAATTCTGAAATTTCCGCAGGCCTGTTCGTTTCCCAATACCAAAAGCACCAGAGGTTGTGTCACATCCTGTCTCTGCATGGATGACTGGCAGAATGTGGCACAATTTGCCAAGAGACAGTTGCATATGCTTGATGTTCCAGCATTTGCTGGGTTTTTCTCTGACCTTTTTACTTTGTTGCAGAAATATATCCTTAGCATCTCTACTGGCATGGTGAATCAAGAGAATCAAGAGATCAGTGTCATCCCCAACAACAACAGTGACCTTGCTTTTTGCGCATTCCAAGGCTTCAGCAACTATCATGCAATCAGCATCACCTTCACAACATGTGGCCATGCACATATTGTTCTGCAGTTCATAGCTGAGCAGATCAATAAAGCGTTGCTTGTTTCGGGGATTGGCAAGAAACAGGTCTTTCATAATCTGAAGAGTCATGTCAGGTGTAAAATGGATGTCAGTGGATGATTTCCCCTTTGATCTTCGCAGATGTGTGACATCTTTGGTTGAGGGACCAGAGAGATATCCATCGAACACTACAGTTGGATTCCCATATATCTCTTTTACGTGTCGGACGTACGTTTCGATGATGGATGCGTATGTGGACCCACGTGACCAAGGTATCTTTTGTAAGAGTGCTCCACCATCCAGGACAATATGCACCTCGTCAGTAGACATCAGCTTTGGCATATTTTCCAATGTCAATTTCCATAGTTCATCTGCAAAGATTGCTCTGTTCCCTTGCTGAAGAAAAGTGGGTGACTCAAAGAGAGATGATGGGTAGCTTGACAGCTCATATTTGAAGACTTCACTTTTATCTTCATACATGTTGCCTGCTGCAGAAACAAGTCATTGGAACAACAGTAGGGGATCCACACTGACCAGGTCATCATCAATCTTGACCATATTTTTGGATGCCATTGCAATAACTTGATCTGATCTTTTGAAACTGTACTCTGTCACTTTCTGACCTTCCATCTTTTCCAAGATAGTGCTCCCAATCTCCTGTGCTCTGTGTGCATTTATAGATGGATCAGCAATGGCACCTCTGCAGATATTTTTCAGATCAGGTCCTTCAGCAAATGGGTCCCTTTCTTGCAAAAATGTGAGCATAGTCATCAAATCTTGCTCATCTTTCTTCTTTCTGGCAGTAGTCGTATCTTTGTGTTGTTCACTTGTCACGAATGACACACCAGTGAAAGTCTGCATAGCTTCATTCATGTCAGCACACGCTGGCATTGATAGTAGTCATGACAAGCACTGGGATTCAGAAGATTTGCATCTCTCTCCTCTCTCTCTCTCTCTCTCTCTCTCCTCTCTCTCTTCTCTCTCTCTCTCTCTCTCTCTCTCTCTCTCTCTCTTGGCTGCCTGCCTGTCTGCCTCCCCCACACCCACTCCCTTGCCTCTCTCTCTCCCTCTCTCTTTTTTTTTCTTTCTTCTTTTTCTTTTTATTTATTTATTTTTTTGTTTTGTTTTTATTCTTCTCTTTCTCCATACCCAATACAAATTCTTCTTCAATTTTTCTCTCTGATTTTTTTTTCTTTTTTTATGTGCTCATTTTCTTCATATTTTTTTAAAACAAGATCTCCATTTTGACATGCATTTCTATGATGTTACAACCATTGTTCTTGTTATTTTTCTGTTTTTTTTGTGTGTGTTTTTATAAATTTGCTGTTAATTTGTTTTCATTGTTATAAATTTCTGTGATTGAGGGCTGGATGTAAAAAAGCCATTACGGGTGCTTATTCTTTTCCCTTAATCAAAGTTTCAAAGTTTTAACTCTCTCTCTCTCTCTCTCTCTCTCTCTCTCTCTCTCTCTCTCTCTCTCTCTCTCTCTCCCCTCTCTCTCTCTCTGGACGGAATAGTGGTCAGAACATTGCGCTGGCAATTTGACGACCCAGGTTCGAGTCTGGTGGAGGAGATTTTTCTCCTGGAGTTAACATCAGTGCTGACTCCACTCTCCCCAAAAGTCCTGCGGACGGATAACACTTTAAAACCGAGGCCCGTATGCGAATGCACGCAGAACATCTTACGCACACGTTAAATCCTGTTCCGCTTTTCGTAAGAGTAGGCCATTGTGTGCCAGTGGGAACAGATGACATTTACAAAACTGCATACACTCGGGGACTGAATGTAAAAAAGCCCAAGAGTACTTATTCCATTATCCTCAATATAAAAGAATAAATCAATTCTCTCTCTCTCTCTCTCTCTCTCTCTCTCTCTCTCTCTCTCTCTCTCTCTCTCTCTCTCTCTCTCTCTCTCTCTCTCTCTCTCTCTCTCTCTCTCTCAAGACCAACAAAGCAATCTTTTTTTTGTTTGTCACTATTAGCCAACAGCAATATCAGAAGTTAAATTTGAATTAAACTCGCCTTTCACCCCTATATCAGTTAAAGTGAAGAATGCAGTATCAGCATTGCATTGCTGTTTGCAAATCACACAGAAGTGTATGTCGCTCTCCATTGCAATCCTTTTGGAAAACCTGCAAAATGGTTAGATTTTCTGTAAACTTTTGGAACCCTTGTTTTGACTCAAACAGGTTGCCATAGTTTCCCCTACACACGGAATATAGTGTTGGTGGAACCTGTCTCTAATAACCTCATGGATGCATCTTCTACTTTTTAAATCTTGTCTGTCAGTATTGGTATTATTGTTTCGCATTCTTTCATATCATTAAACTACACTTTCTGATTACTTATGTTAACAAAGGGTCGTTCTAAGAAATACACTTTAAAATCCACACTGCTAACACAGAACGAACGTGTACACGTCTGTGAAAGCACTGTACGGAAACAACGTGTAGCCTAGTGTGAGAATATAGCAGAGTAAGCAGGCGAGTGCAACAGGTTCCACTCTGTTCTGGAACTAGAGGAGGGGCCAGCTGTTTAATTGTTTATTCCAGGCGATGATAGCCGCCGGGCAGCGGTATGCGGCGAGGATTTTGTATGGTGCCACAGTCGTGCTATTTTGAGTTTAATTATTTTCTTTTTTTTTTCTTGTTGAGCTATTTGACGGTAGATTTTTCTCGATTCCTGTTTACTATTAGCTAATACATGTCTGAACACACTGGTGAAAAAAAAAATTCTCTTGCAATTTTTTTGAGGTCATATCACAGTTTTCCTGTACTAAATTCAAACTCTGTGACCTCGCTCAGTGGCATCCCGGGCGCTGTGACTTCAACTTCATTCAAGGCCGAGATCAAAAGGGACACGTGCAGGGCCTATTTATAAACTGACCGCATTTGCCCCGTGTGCCCCAGGATGCCGAGGACAAGAGCTGAGAAGGATATTTTTAGACTGCCACACACACGAGGGCAACCAATGACTGAGCCGTGTGAGTTTGTCGCCACTCCCTTGTGCAACACTGGCACCAATCCCGTTTCGACCATGCCAGTCACAGTGGGGTTACAGAAAGATACTTTTGTTGACATAGCAAGGCCTTACTTCTCCACACTAGGCGAGGCTAGTAGGCCTACACCGCGCGCCTGCTTGAATGGGGACCTTGCTGTATGTAGGTCGGGGATTCCCCTCAAGTTCTCCCTCCCCCCCCCCCCCCCTCTCTCTCTCTCCCTCCCAACTTTTCTTTCCTCACTGACTGATCTTTTCCTATAGGCCTATAGCCTACCCCTTCTGCTGCCTGTTCCGTCTAAGCAGTTTGCGAAATTGATACATAACAGAGTCGTAAGGCCTCAGTCGTGTCGTTAGACGACCATAAGAATCAGCAGTGTTCAGTTTCTTGTCACACCGTGTCACATGGACAGAAAAAAGTCTATAAAAGAAGTATGAAGTGTGGAAAAAATGTTAGACATCCTTTTTGCATGCACCTTTGTATTGCATGGCGTGGGTAAACACACACACACACACACACACACACACACACACACACACACACACACAGTCTCTCTCTCTCTCTCTCTCTCTCTCTCTCACAAATAAATAAATAAATAAATAAATAAATAAACACACACACACACACACGTCTCTCTCTCTCTCTCTCTCTCTCTCTCTCTCTCTCTCTCTCTCTCTCTCTCTCTCACACACACACACACACACAGACACAGACACAGACACACACAGAGGCAGTGACTGACAGAAAAACACAGGAGAGCAGGCCTAGCCTTTTAAGTAGGCCGAAAACAACAATACAATACGTTTATGTGAAGTAAAAGTCTACATAAATAAAATCTTTTTTATTGGACAGGTTATCATTATCGTTACAATTATTTTCAAAATTCTTATTAGGCCTAAAGCATTATGCTGTAATTTTTCAAGTAGTCGGCATCGCCGAATTCCAATTTCCAGACTTGATGAATCTGACTTTGGAAACTCTATCTGATCACATCATTCCATCGTTGTGTCATTGTCACCGCTTTTTCCACACCGAATAAAAAAAAATGTGGGGGTGGAGGAAGGGGAGAGGATGTTTTAATCAATAACACTCACACTCTGGCCTCAAGGCCATTATTATAATATGCTCTCTCCATGAAAATCGAAGATGTTAGATCTCAGTCTTACTGTTGCGCAATGCTGGCTTACTGCTGGGAAGGCTGACAAATTAATCTTTGTAGCCTGTAATAATTCATCGTTCATTCCTTTAAGAGCCGTCAGCGGTATGGCACGGAAAAGGAAAAGTCACAAAATAAAAACAAGTCTTCTTATGCACGTGGCGCGGTTGATTCCACGCAACTAGGCTAGGGCTGAACAAAGCCAGCGTCGAGGCTCGCACACACACATTTTTGTGGTCGAATGTGACGTCACAGACATGTTTGGGGGTTTCCTGACAAGTTACCGTTCTTGACTAAAGGACTATTCTTTAAAAAAAGAAAGGAAAGCGACAAAGACGTGCTTCGTTGTGTTCATGGTTATATTTTCTTTGGAAAAAAAATATGTGAGTCTGAAACAACCAAGAGAAATGTAGATGTGTTGATCTGGGGAACTGATTAGTGTAAGGAGATTTGATGACGCACCGTGGATTTAGCTTATCACATGTGAACCGGCAGCCATTTTGCCAGCACGGGCGAGACCTGAGAGTAGCGAGCGACGGTAGTTGTTTTATACAGATCGACGCTTTTCTTGTTTCGATTTGCGAAATCACTTTTGCGTTTGTGCCGAGTTCTGCAATGTGCCCAGGTTGACGACAGTGTAGATCCCTTTCCGTTGTCTTCATTCTCACCATGAGGGTTTCTCGCAAGTGGACTCGACTGACTCCATTTGACTATTGAGTTGGGCTGGCGGAGAGGTTTTGCGGGTCGGGCCGGGCCAGGCCTTGCTTGCTGCTCGCGGAATCCCCCAAGCTTCGCCTAGGATTTACCCCGCTCTGCTCCCTGTGATCTTGGTTCAGTGATTGATTTCGCGTACTTCAAAAAAGCGGCTGGAAGCTCAATGCACAGACTCTTCAGTGACTGATCAATCGGACTTCATGGTGTGGTGTTCAAAATCAAAATGGCAAACGATTTGAACAAAGGCTCTGTCACGTACGCAGAGAATCGCCGGGATTTTCTGGAGAGTTTGAAGAGTTTCCACGCCTCACAGGGGTAAGTTTCAGTTTGGTGTTACATGTTGTGTAGAATCATTCCGTCATTCTGTAATTCTAGGAGGAGAACTGTCATTTTGGGAGCGGGAATGCTAGGGAAGATGAGGGGTGATGGAGGGGGTAGATAAAAGGACTGGGTTATGCCTACGGATGGAGGATCGTTAGCCCTTGAAAGAGGAAACCATGCACTTTGAATTTTGCCTTCATCTTCCTCCAGATCAGCAGATGCTAGCCTATAGCCTAGCCTAGGTTTAGAATGTCATTCACAGATTCAGGGACGGAAGGTGTCGGAAGGGGTTGCAAGGGAAGGTGAGGGGTGATGATCATGAAGTGGGGCAAATGAAGGAATTGGGTTAGGCCTATGGACTGAGGATCGGGAGCCTTGACACAGAAAACTTTGCATCAGTACTCTGCTCAGGATAATAATTTTGCCTTCATTTGGAGATATTGTTCTGCCCCAGCTGTTGTTGAATTTTAACTTAAGTGCTCTGTTCTTAACATTCAGAATTTGACAAGGAATCTGATCAGTAAGTACCTAAGATACTACATCACTAGTACTTAAAGAGGACAGGTGTGTAAACATGATTTTTAAAAATCTGTAGTTCTTGCAAATTAAGTGGTGTGTGTGTTTATTTTTTATTTGTTCGTTCTTTTATATTTAGGATAATGGAATAAGCATGCATGTGCTTTTTTTTTTTTACATTTAGTCCCCATGTTATTAAAAATTTTGTCATCCATACCCACCAGCACACAATGGCCTTCTCTTTTGAAAAGCAGAACAGGTTTTAATGTGTGCGCAAGATGTTCTGCATGAGTTTGCACTTGGGGTCTCAGTTTATAGTCTCATCCGAAGGTTTTTGGGGAGAGTGAAGTTTGCACTGATCATTACTCCAGGGGAAAGTATCCCCCTGAACGGGATTCAAACCTGGGTAGTTAGCCTCTAGAGATTGCAAGTGCAATGTTTTGACTACTAGGGGTGTGTGTGTGTGTGTGTGTGTGTGTGTGTGTGTGTGTGTGTGTGTGTGTGTGTGAGTGTGTGTGTGTGTGTGTGTGTGTGTGTGTGTGTGTGTGTGTGTTTTGTGTGTGTGACAGTGTGTGTGTGTGTGTGTGTGTCACTGTGTGTGTGTGTACTTGATTTGTTAATTTTAATGTATGTAATTCAATAGATTGTTAAAAGTGTGTTGTTATTTTAAATTTAAGGCGTTTGAACTTTGAATGGTGTATTTGATGGACTTTGATAGACTTTGTTGTTGTTGTTGTTGTTGTTGTTGTTGTTGTTGTGTGTGTGTATGTGTTTAAATAATTCATTATAATGCATATTAATTCAATAGATTTTGTTGTTATTTTGTGTATACATGTATAAATTTTGTCTAAATTTAGTAAAGATGTTTAATTGCTGTATTTCTATTTGAAGGACTTTGTGTGTGTGTGTGTGTGTGTGTGTGTGTGTGTGTGTGTGTGTGTGTGTGTGTGTGTGTGTGTGTGTGTGTGTTTTGTTCTGAATTGTTGACACAAATGTTTTGGTATATTGTTAATATTTTGAAAAGTTGTCTGTTTTTTGTTTTCATTCCTTGGCTGCAAAGCTCTGCCAGTAGTGAGATAAAATTGTTTTAAATCACGCGCCAATGATGGTAGAGCTTCACATTCTGACTTTGGAGTTCAGGAATGGTGTTTAAACAAACAACAATGTATGTCTGTATGTGCATTCATTATTGTTTTTGTTTTTTTTGTCACACATAAGTTTTGTTTTCTGTTTCTACCAGTTGACACCAAAAGGCCTACTCAGGCTACTGTTCTGAAAGGCGGAATGGGTTTTTAATGTGTGCACAAGCTGTTCTACAAGCATGTGCACTCAGGGCCTTGTTTTACTATGTATTTACTATTGTTTTATATATTGTACTATACTTAGTAGTCTGATCTGAAGGACTTTTGGAGGAGTGGAGTCAGTATTGATGTTAACTCCAGGGTAAAATTACCCATTTTGTGAAAAAGACTCCCCCCCCCACTCTCACTTGTACTTGTTGACAAACTTCAATTGTGAATTGACTTAACTCATTTTTGACTCTTAGAGGAGTGATTTTGGATACTGCACTGAGTTTTTCAGGCAGTTTGTAATTGGGCATATTAAAACTGACAAGATCTGCAGCAATTTATAGATCATAATTTAATATATGACATCTATCCCTCTCCAGAAGTTTGAAAGTAGAGGTAGCTTTTAAAAAAAAAAAAAGACATAATCATACTGCATGCTGAGTATGTAATGTGCCTGCCTTTTTAAATGTGTTTGATCATGTTATACATACATGTCTATATTCTATAGTGTGTCACTGTTTCAGTGGATTGATTTTGATTTAAAAGCTAAAGATGTACAACACTTGATTAATTATTAATTAAGTACTAAGGCTAAGCTTGCCTACCAAGACAGATCATACACATAATATACGATGTGAGTTCAAGTGGCAAATTTTGATGACACAAGCAACAATGTTATTATTATTATTAATATTATTGGCAGCCTTCAGCAGTCTAGTAAGACTATGGAGTAGCACTCTAAATCTGTGTTAATTCTGGTACAGCGTCGGTTGTGGCTGGCCAGTCTGACATGGGAATGACAGTCCCTATGGCAGAGGGCACAGATGAAGTCTGATGCTGGTCTGTTTGTCTGGTCTGGAGCCTTTCTTCTCATTCTCTTTGCCTCATTTTGCTGAGCAAGTGTCTCTTTGAACATGGAGAGACCTTTCTGCACAATATTATGTTTCCAAGGTGACTGTTCGAGGGCTGTTGCTTCCCAGTTGTGGTCGATGTTCAGGGCTTTAAAGTCCCTCTTGCACACATCTTTGAATCGCAACTGTGGTCTGTCTGTGGGACGTTTTGCCTTCAGGAACAAGATCTCCATAGAGGAGGTCTTTAGGGATCTGTTGATTGTCCATGGGCACGACATGGCTGAGCCAACGCATTCATCTCTGTTTCAGCAGCATGTACACGTTGGTAAATCAAGCTCTTTCCAGGACAGTGTTGTTTGGGACCTTGTCCTGCCAGGTGATGTTCAAGATGTGTTGGAGGCAACACATGAAAACTCAGAAAAGCATCTAGCTTTTGCTCTTGTCCGACATGCAAAGTCCAGGACTCATTGCTCAGGGTACATGCTCTGTAGTGTCTATCTGGATCTTTGTGTGCTCAGTCACTGAGTCAGCTTGCTGTAGAACTTTTCATCTTCCATGCTTTCTTTGTCAGTCTGGTCATGGTGGTAGCTGCTTTGCTATACGCTTGTTGAGCTCTGCGTCAAGTGAGAAGATGTCTCTTGTCTGAGGTAGTTGAGCCCAGGTACACAAAGTTATGGATGCTATCCAGTTGTGCCAGTTCATGGTCATTAAATGATAATGCTTATGGTTGGGAAAGAGTCACCATCCTGTCCCATGGTTTGTGTTTTCTTCAGGCTAATGGTAAGCCAGAGTCTTGGCAGGCATCACAGAAGTGAGTAATGAGCTGCTGTAGGTCCTCGCTGAGGTGGGCGGTTACTGCTGCATCATCTGCAAAGAGGAAGTCATGCAGGCACCTCAGCTGGACTTTAGTCTTGGCTCTTACTAGTCAGAGTAGTCTTAGGCTGGAGAGGCTGTAAAGCTTTCCGTCTGACCTTGCTGTGAGGTAAACTTAAAAACCTTCAGTTGCAAGACCAAATGTGTGTTACAGCATCACAGCAAAGAAGATTCCAAACAGAGTGGGAGCTAGAATGCAGCCCTGTTTCACTCTACTCTGTATGTTGAAGGCAGCTGATGTTGAGTCATCAAAGATAGTGGTGTCTTTCAGTTTCATGTCTTCATAGACATCCAGTGGGTGGACATCCAATCTTGGAAAGGATCTGGAAGAGGCTATAGATCCATACTAACTAGATCAAAAGCCTTTGTGAGGTCTATGAAGGCAACGAAGAGTGGCTGCCTTTGCTCTCTACATACATTTTTTTTCTCTTGAAGTTGTTTTGAGGAAGATCATGTCTATAGAACACAGTGGATAGATCTGTTGGCATGGAAACCACACTGAGATTCAGGGTAGATTTGCTCTGCAAGTACTTTGAGTCTCTTAGTTTATTACTACTCATGCAAAGACTTTCCCGATGATGCTGAGGAGGGATATGCTGCCGCAGTTATTGCAATTGCTTCTGTTACTTTTGTTTTTGTATACAGTATAGTGTGACGACGTTAACATCCTTCACGTCTTGTGGTGCTTCACCTTCACTCCAACAGAGGTATTGGATTTTATGCAACTCAGTGATGTGTGTCTCTTTGTGGGTTGGCAGGAGTATAAAAAAAAAACTTATCTTTCCCAGGTGCCTCTCTGTGTCAGAGGCAAGAGAGTCCAGGGCTTTGTTGAGATCTTGATTCACCTCCCCAGTAGCTGATTTCAAAGGGGCAGTTTTCTTTTACGTTGGGCCCAGTGCCTGCTTAATGCCGCCATACATTGCCGTGATGTTGCCTGTGTCAGCTGTGATCTGAATCTGGGAGCAGAGCTGAAGCCAAAAGTCATTGGCGCATTGCCTGGCACACTGCTGAACTTTGTTGTGAGCAGCATGGAGAGCCTGGAGATTCTGCTTACTGGGATTGGTTTTGTATGCTGTCAGGGCATTTCCCTTGGCCTTGATGATGACTGGTGTCATTTCTTCTGAATGGGCTTCGAACCAATCAGCAGTCTTTCTGGTCTTTTTGCCAAAGGTGGACATGGCAGTGTTGTAGACAGCATCTCTGAAATGTTTCCCATCGTTCAAGATTAGGAATTTTCAGTGAGTGGACCAGGTAGAGTATCCTCCAATACACATGCGTACTACTCCACTTTTTACTTGGCCACGTGTTTTGCTGGTGTCGATGCCAGGTCCTCTCTCCTTTCTTGTGTGGAACAATCTCTTCACACGGAGCTTCACATTGCTGGTCACCAAAGAATGGTAAGTCAGTGTCACAATCTGTGCTCTGGTAGAACTCTGCGAGTGATCTTGGTGCTGAAAAGGTTGACACATCTGGTGAGGATCAGGTCGAGCTGATGCCAGTGTTTCAACTGTTTGGGTCGTGGGTGTCTCCAGGAGACTTGATGCTGAGGTTTTGTGTTGAAGAAGGTGTTGCTGACGCAACATTTTGCTTTCTAATGATTATAAAACTCATGACAGCTTTAATTATAACTACTAGGCAAATCAAAAGTTTAAAAAGAAGGGCAGGAAAGCCTAGTGGTTAAAGACTTAGACTTTAGAGTGTTGTAGACTTGTAGAACTTTGTACTCCTGATTGGAACACCCAGGATAGAGGCTCCTTGATTTGAGCTACAATAGTTTTTCTTTTGAGTTGGAGTTAACATCAGTACTGACTTGACTTTGCCAGAAAAACTGAAAAGTCCTTCATGTGCACACTCACACAACACATTCAAACCCATTCTGCCTTCCGTCAGTTTCAGAGCAGTAGACCATTCATGCCTGTAAGAATAAAGAATGGATGACCATTGACAGATACCCCCCTCCCAACCCCCCCCCCCCCCCCCCCCCCCCCCCCCCCTCCCCCCCCCCCCCCCCCAAAAAAAAAAAAAAAAAAAAAAAAATTTTAAGAAAAAAATCAGCAAAAAAAATCCCCATGCACTCAGGTTTTTGTGTTTAATAGTATCAGTTATATAATTTCAGAACTCCTTTTGGGGCCCGCCCCCAAAAAAAAAAAAGATGGGAAGGAAAAAACCATTTTGAATTTTCCCACAAAGGCCCGTACCAAAAAGGTTTTTTAAAAAAAAACCGGGGTTTGGGGGGATGGAAAAAAAAAGGTGGGGGTTTTTAATTTTAATTTTTTTCAAAATTTTTCCCGTTTGTGTTAGTCTCCCCACATGTTTTTTACATTGATACAGGGGGAATTTTTTTGTTTTTTTTAAAGGCCCTTTTTTTTTTAATTAAATTTTTTTAAAATTTAAAAAAAAAAGGGGGTTAAAAATTTCATTCCCGTGGAATTTCCTTTTTATCGGTTTTCCCCTTTTATAGGGAAAAAAATTTTATTGGGAATTTTTAAACCCCGGAGGTTTTTAATTTTTTTTTGGGGTTTTTTAAGGGTTTTTTTTAAATTTTTTTTTTACCCGGAAAACGATTTGGGGTTGTGTTTTTTTTTCCCTTAAATTAAAAAAAATTTTTTTTTTTATAAAAATTTTGGGTTGGTTAAAATTTTTTTTTTTTTGGTTTTTTTTTAATTTTTCCATTTTTTAAAAGGGGGCCTTTTTTTTTTTAAATTTTTTTTTTTATTTCTTTGGGACAGGCCCGGGGGGAAAAAAATGGGGGTTTGGGGGGGGGGGGGGAAAAATTTAGTGGGGGGGGGGGGGGGAAAATAAAAATTTTGGGGGGGGGGGGGGGGGTTTTTTTTTTTTTTGGGGGGGGGGGGGGGGGGGTTTTTTTTTTTGTTTTTGGGGGGGGGTTTTGTTTTTTTTTTTTTTGGGGGGGGGGGGTTTTTTTTTTTTTTGGGGGGGTTTTTTTTTTTTTTTTTTTTTTTTTTTTTTTTTTTTTTTTTTTTTTTTAAAAATTTTTTTTTTTTTTTTGGGGGGGGGGGGGGTTTTTGGGGTTTTTTTTTTTTGGGGGGGGGGGGGGGGGGTTTTTTTTTTTGGGGGGGGGGGGTTTTTTTTTTTTTTTTTTTTTTTTTTTTTTTTTTTTTTTTTTTTTTTTTTTTTTTTTTTTTTTTTTAAGTGGTTTTTGGAAAAAGGGGGAAAGGTTTTTGCCCTGTAAGTTGTAAAAAAAAAAAAATAAAAAATGTAAGTGATAATTAAAAACCCCCCCCCCCCCCCCCCAAACCCTCTTTGTGGGAATGCCGGGGGCCCCTTTTTAGTATAGCATTTCCCCCCCTTTGAAAATATGTGCAGAAAAATTTCCCCCTTTTTTACACTCCCTTTGTTTTTGTCATCTCCTACCCTCTCTATCCCTTCCCTTTTTATGCTTTTTTTGCTTACCCACCCCCTTTTCTCCCTGCTTTTTTTTTTTTACAAATGGGAACATTTTTTTTCCTTTAACTTAATACTTTCTGATGATCTGCCTTGAAGTCGGAACATGTCAGTGAGGCCCGCAGGCAGACCTCCCCGTAAGTTACTTTTTTTGTAACACAAGAGAAACCAAGCAAACCACCATTGTACCCAATAAAAGTCATGGGGAAAAACCCCTTTTTATGGGTTTTAAAATCACCTTTGTCTTTGCAGGTTTTACATGAGGCTTTGTTTTGCACGGGCGGCATGCATGCCCTTTTTGTGTTGACGTTTGCATTTTTTAAAACTATTTTTTTTATGTATGCTACATAGATGCTTTAACATTTTTTTATACCAAAAAAAAAAACCTCCCAAGTAAACCCTTCCCCTTTTTTAAAAATAACCTAGTATAAATCATAAAGACGTTTTATTTTTTTTAAATCTTTAAAAACAGGAAAAAACCGTTGATCTAGGGGGAAAAAAAACCTTCTGGAAGAGTTCAACATCCCCAAAGCCTGTTAAAAAATGGCAACAAATTCTGCAGGTTGTCTACATAAGGGTAAGTATTGTCATGCATTTCAAAAATGATTAAAAATTTAAATTTTAAAAACTTTGTGGTTTATTTATTCATTGTTTGGGGAGTTGTGGCATTTTTTAAAAGGTAATTTTAATAAAATAAAAAAAAATATTTTTTTCCGGAAGTATGAAAACCCATAGACAGCAAGACACCCCCACACAGACTGTGCATGCCTATGTACACATGCACACACACAAATGCATGCACCCCCACACTCACAACCCAACACACACCCCCACACCCACACCCCCCACCACACACACACCCAACACCACACACCCCCCACACACCCACACCCCCCCAACACAACAAAACACACACAAACCCCACACCCACACACTGGTGGGGGGGCAAAGCGGCATGCACACGCTTGCGCGCCCCCACACACCCACACAAAACCAAAACACACCCCCACACCACACACACACACACCACACACACACACACCAATACCACACACACCCCACACACACACCAAAACACACACCACACAACAAAAACACACCCCCACACAACACAAAAAACAACACCCCCCCAACCCCTCTCCACACCCACACACCACACACACACACACACACACACACACACCACACCCCCACACAACCACACACACACACACGAGCCTCAATCACAAAAAAAACCTTTTTGTCTGTTACTTTTGTGGCTGAGCTTTTTGCAAACTCTAAATGAAACCCTTTTTCCCAAAAAAATGGAAATCTTGGCAGCTCCCGCCTCCCACCCTAAACATTTTTTGAAAAAAAAAGAAAAAGCACTTGAAGCCAAAAAAGGCGGAGTTCAGTACAAAGAGTATCGCTCATAGACAAACGCAAAGATGCGTAGAGTGTTTGAAGAAGAGGGGAAATCATGGAAAACTATTCATTCCTGAACAAATAAAGGATGTTAAATTTCTAGCATCTAAGGACAATACATTTTGTTTGTGGGATCAAGAAAGATGGGGGGAGAGGACCAAAGCCCAAAAATGAAGAGAACAACCATACTCCATTGTTTTTAGAT
>JASPKP010003647.1:15000-17500 GCA_030674155.1 Stramonita haemastoma
TTATGAATCTATTTTGATGTAAAGAGAGAGAGAGAGAGAGAGAGAGAGAGGAGAGAGAGAGAGAGAGAGGAGAGAGAGAGAGAGAGAGAGAGGAGAGAGAGAGAGAGAGAGAGAGGAGAGAGAGAGAGAGAGATCTGTATTTATGTTGTTTATATTCTGTGCGTATGGATGCATGTGAACAGTGTGTTTTCTATTCATATCCTCTAAACGGCTTGACCAAGATTAAGAGTGGGAAAAAATGTTGCGTACCTATATTATTTCTTGAAAAAAAAAAGTTTTGATCTCTCTGTCTTTCTCCATCTGTCTCTCTGTCTGTATGTATGTGACTGTCATCTGTCGGGCTGTCTGTATGTATGTGACTGTCATCTGTCGGGCTGTCTGCCGGTGTTTGTTTTAGTCTGTATGTATCATTGTACGTTTGGTTTGGTTTAATGATTATGCAATTTGTGATGTCAAATAATGCTTCAGTTTTGAGTATTAATGCTCATGAAAGTGTTTTTGGGTAGTTGCAGATATGCTTTTTTGTGTGATATTGGCTGATAATGATTAGTGTTAAGTGGTGTGCCTTCTTAGGACATGAAAAATGTGCATGAAATCTGATGCCAGAATAGTTTAGATATGGACATGAAAGACGTACTTGAATTCTGAGCAAAAAATCGTTTAGAAAAAAAAATGGTACGGCCCGATCTTCTCTGTTTATAGAGCCAATTAGAGGCTAGCTTGTTCCTATTTCGATGTAGCTCTCGACCAATGAGATTGCTTGAAATGTAGTGTTCCTATTGCCGCCATCTTGAATATGTAGCGTGGAGACGGCCGGTAAACTTTCGATTTCTGGAAGTTATTGTGAGTATTGTATCAGTGTCCTTGATGGTAGTGGATTGATTCAGGTGGAATTGAGCCTCTAATATTTGATTCAATTAAAAAGTTTGCATTTTTGAATAGAGAGGAAATTTATGATATTTTTTATACGATCGGTGCAGTTAGGAAGCAGGTCACCGACTTGAATCTATAGGTGTACGGGATAGCCTAGTGGTCAGAACATTGTGCCGGCAATTTGACCACCCGAGTTCGATTCCCGTGGGAGGGGATTTTTCCCCTGGAGTTAACATCAGTGCTGACTCCACTCTCCCCAAAAGTCTTTCGGATGAGACTGTAAACCGAGGCCCCGTGTGCGAACGAACCAACGCAGAACATCTTGCACACACGTGAAATCCTGTTCCGCTTTTCGTAACAGTAGTCAAGTTTGATATTATCTTACATGCTGTGCCTGGTGTGTAAGCCGTGTTGTCATTGTAAGCAGGTATAAGTTAGATTTCAATAGTTTTGCTGTACATAGTTTTCTTGTAATTGTAAGGAAAAAAAGAATAAATTTAGTCACCCAAAAGTGTGGGTGTGTGTAGTGTAGTGTAGTGTCCTTCTAGGAAAACTGAAAATGGAGTTCAACGTGCGAGCAAAGGCAGTGAAGTCAACATCTGCATCAGAGGAAGAAAGTAAGTGGTCAAGGCAGTGAAGTCAACATCTGCATCAGAGGAAGAAAGTAAGTGGTCTCCATTACGCAGGGGCCATGCTAACCTTCTTTGTATCGTTCCAATTTTAGGGTATGTACTGCTTGAACAATACATTTTTAGGGAATTTCACAGATTTTTCAATACCCAACATACACACTGACTGTTTATCTTGTGGTGTTTACTTCCCTTGTAAGAATATAAACAGATTAAAGGCTATTAATTGAACGCAATCTGGCATACCAGACTCGTTATGTCATATTTACAGTTTTGGAATTATACGCTAAAAATTTGAAAAAAATCTACAGCCCAAACAAAAACCTGTTTTCATTTTTTTTTTTATTCATTTATTTATTTAATCATTTATTGTTTTATATAGAGGATAATGGAATAAGAACTCCTGTGCTTTTTACATCCAGTCCCCGTGTGTATGCAGTTTTGTAAATCTTGTCATTTTGTTCCCACCAGCACACAAAGGCCTACTCTTACGAAAAGCGGAACAGGATTTAACCTGTGCGCAGGATGTTCTGAGTGCGTTCGCACACGGGGCCTCGGTTTATAGTCTCATCGGAAGGACTTTTGGGGAGAGTAGAGTCAGCCTGATGTTTAACTCCTAGGGAAAAATCCCCTAGAACGGGAATCGAACTGGCGTCGTCAACTTGCAGCCCGATGTTCTGACCATTAGGCTGTCCCATTCGTGTGTGTGTGTGTGTGTGTGTGTGTGTGTGTGTGTGTGTGTGTGTGTGTGTGTGTGTGTGTGTGTGTGTGTGTGTGTGTGTGTGTGTTGCATGGTCTGTGCATATTTACATCCGTGTGTCTGCCTGTTTGCATAGATATCTCAATGTAAAGGTTGCAACATAACACCCTCACTTCCCCCTTCCACGACCCCCCTCTCCCTCTCCACTCCCAATCTTTGTGGTCTCCCCTTAGTGTAATAGACGGAACAAGGTCAGACATGTTGTTGCTATTTCTAGCCCCCATTGGGAAATCACAAT
>JASPKP010003648.1:0-7500 GCA_030674155.1 Stramonita haemastoma
CGCGTGTTCTCCATTCAATCTCAATGCTTGAAACGGATCTATGAACGAGAGAGAGAGAGAGAGAGAGAGAGAGAGAGAGAGAGAGAGAGGAGGAGAGAGAGAGAGAGAGAGAGAGAGAGAGAGGAGAGAGAGATGAGAGAGAGAGAGAGAGAGAGTGACAGACAGACAGAGACACAGACAAACAGACAGACACACAGACAAACAGGCACAGACATGAGAAACGATCAAAAGGTGGGAAAAGAGAGAAAGGGGGTGGGTAGGAGCAATTGCGGAGAAAGAAGGGAGGATATATAAAGAGTTAAATGGAACGTGAGGAGAAGAGAAGAGAGCAGATGAAGAAGGAGGAGGAGGCAAGGGGAGAGGGGGAGAGAAAGAGAGGGGAGGGAGGGAGAGAGGGGAGGGAGGGAGGGGTGTTGTTGATGTGAGAACCAGGACTGAACTCACGATTTCTTCAGTGAGGGAGGAAATGGAAGAGACAAAAGAGAATTTCGTTTGTGGCTGCTCTTGCTTCCTTCCTCTGTCTCTGTCTGTCTGTCTCTGTGCCTCTGGTTTCATTCTCAGTCTCTTTTCACTTTGGTTTTTGGGGGGCCTATTTTGTCTGTTTGTGCCTCTGTCTGTCTGTCTGTCTGTCTGTGTGTCTGTCTTATCTCTCTCTCTCTCTCTCTCTCTCTCTTCTCTCTCTCTCTCTCTCTCTCTCTCTCTCTCTCTCTCTCTCTCTCTCTCTCTCTCCATCCATCCATCCATCCATCCATCCATCCATCCATCCATCCATCCATCCATCTATCTATCATCTACCTACCTACCTCCCTAACTATCTACCTATCTACCTGTCTACATGTCTACCAATCTATCCACCTATGTACCTATCTATGTACCTATATATATATTAATCAAGCAAGCAAGTCTTTCGGATGAGACGATGATAAACTGAGGTCCCGTGTGTTACACATTATTTAGCGCACGTAAAAGAACCCACGGCAACAAAAGGGTTCTTCCTGGCAAAATTCCGGAGAAAAAAGCCACTCTGATAGAGAAAAACAAATACAGTTCCAGACAAGAAAAAGAAGAAAAAATAATGGGTTGGTGCTGCACGTGTGGCGACGCGCTGTCCTCTGGGGGAGCAGCCCGAATTTCACGCACAGAAATCTGCTGTGACATAAAATAAAGTAAAATAAAATAAGATAAAATACATGCATGCATGCATACCTATATACAGACAGACAGATAGACAGACAGACAGACAGACAGACAGACATACACACCTACACACGTGCACACTACTACATACATACATACATACATACATACATACATACATACATACATACATACATACATACATACATACATACATACATACGTACATACACACATACAAACATACATAGATACAATACTACATAGATACATAGATACATAGATACATACATACATACATACATACATACATACATACATACATACATACATACATACATATACATACATACATACATACATAACATACGTACTCATCTCTCTTTTCATCTGTTCATTTACTATCTATCTATCCATCCACATATTTTATCTATTTATCCATCAAAGTATCTAAGTCTATTTGTCAAATCCTGACAGGATACACCAAAAACTATGCCATGAAAATCAAACACACCGTTTACTAATCCTCAATAAAGCAAAAAAAAAACTAAAAAGATGCTAATGAAGACAAAGAAGACATCGGGTTTCGTTGCAGCCAGTGACTAACGTTAATTATCTTTCTGCCCAAATGATGTCCACTAAAAACATGTTGCATTCTACTTTTCTTTGTCTCTTTTCTTCAAACATTCATTCACATATCTAATGATATCTGCTTGATAGATATTAACTGTGATTATGTCGCTTACTTTATCTATATATTGTTTACATTCTTTGTCTCTGGTTTTGATCTTTAGTAACAAATTGTTTCTAAGTTCATCATATAAGTAAGACACATTCATCGAGTAAATGGAATTCGTCATCTATTTTGTTACAGTTTTTACATTTTCTGTCCTCTCTGGGCCCTCTCGGTAGGCGGGTATTGATGTGGGTGTCATCTGCAACCTTCCCAAGTTCCCTAAACGCCTATGTGGATGGTGGAAACCCCGGCTGTCTCTTTAGATCTTGCCGCTCACAGGAAAGATGTCACCAGCTCCACGGCGTATTGGGTCTTCTTCCGAGAACTCTGTACGTCTTATCCGTCCTACACCAGGGTTTTCACAGACGGGTCTAAGTCGGAGGAGGGGGTGGCCTGCGCCGCCTATTGTCCCACCATCAAGGAATCGGCGCTTTCTGAGCACTTGCCTTCGGATGCCTCGGTGTACATGGCCGAACTGAGCGCTCTTGCCTTGTCCCTGCAACTGATCCGGCGATCGGGAAAGAAAGACTTCTTGGTCTGTGCGGACTCGCTCTCTGCTCTGGAGGCTATCGCTTGTAGGAACGTAAACCACCCTAGGCTTCAGGAGTTCTACGAACTGTATACTTCCTTGAGACGGGACGGGTGTGACGTGGTTTTGGTGTGGATCCCGGGGCACGCTGGCATTCGGGGCAACGAAGCGGTTGGCCGACTTGCCAGGTGTGCCACGGAGCAGGAGGTTTCCGGGTCCACGGTGCCGTTCACAGATCTGAAACCTAGAAGCGAACCAGACACGCACTCCCTCTAGCAGGAGGAGTGGAACGCTCAGACAGACAACAAACTTTTTCAGATTCGTCCCAACCTGAAAGAGGTTTTCCCTCTGTGTCAAAAACCGAAGGGAGGCGACAGTGCTCACCAGGATACACACGGGTCATTCTCACATCACTCACGGTCATTTGCTGAAAGACGAGGGAACCCCATGGTGCGTGACTTGTGATGTGCGGGTAACCATCAGGCATCTGCTCCTGGAGTGTCGGAATGTTCAAGGTATTAGGCACAAGCATTTTACCGCGGACTCCCTAAAGATCCTCTTTCGGGATGTTCCACCGGACACCGTTTTAAACTTCCTGAGAGAATCGGGCTTTTTCCGTCTGATATGAGTGAAAGTGGTATGGTTGCTCTCTAAGGACTAGGTTGTTTTAAGGAATCTGGTTTTGGTTTTATTTCATTTTATGTGTGATCGACGTGGGTTTTCCCACGACGCGGTGGCCGTCCTGGGCTGACCCTTATGGTTGACCGGGGCGTTGATACAAGCAAGGACAGTCGAGTTGGTTTTATTCCCGTTTTAAACTGTACATAGTCGCACACTGTTAATACGATTTCTAAAATGTGACGAGGTGGCAGCCCCGATATCGCCTATACGGTCGGCGGGGCTCTTAGCAACATCATTGGATTGGATTGGGCATATTTTGGTGCCTCCTTTTCTCTATCATTAAACAGTGAGAACTTATGCGAAATTTACAAAACGTATTTTTTATGGGTTTTGTTTTCATAGTTTATTAGATATGGTTCCAGTCTGCACTCTTTCGTAGCAAAATCATAAAATTTTAGCTTTGCACGCTGTTTCTTCTGGTAGATCCAGAATGTTTTATACATGGCCTCAAGCTTTCTTTGAACAGCATAGCTTAACCGATGAACATCAATAACCCCTGACATGACGCACGCGCGCGCGCACGCTCGTGTGTGTGTGTGTGTGTGTGTGTGTGTTATGTACGTGAGTGCATTTGCGCATATCCTTGCATGCGTGCGCGCTTGCACACAAGGATTTGTGTGTGCACGTGCGCGAACGCGCGTGCGTGCGTGTATGCGTACGCGTGTGTGTGGGGGGGGGGGGGGGCAACGCGGCGTGTGGGGGCGGGGAGGGGGGAGTGAGTGTGTGTGTGTGAGTGTGTGTGTATCTATGTGTATATGTGTGTGTGTGTGTGTACCTGCGTCCATTGGCGCGCATCCGTGCATGCGCACGCGCTTGCGTGCGTGCGTGCGTGGTGTGTGTGTGTGTTTGATTTATTCTTTTTTCTTTTATATCGAGGATAATGGGATAAGCACTCATGTGCTTTTTTCATCCAGTCCCCGTGTGTATGCAGTTGTGTAAATATTGTCATCTGTTCCCACTGGCACACAATGGCCTACTCTTACGAAAAGCGGAACAGAATTTAACGTGTGCGCAAGATGTTCTGCGTACGTTCGCACACGGGGCGTCGGTTTACAGTCTCATCTGGAAGACTTTTGGGGAGAGCAGAGTCAAAACTGATGTTAACTCCAAAGGAAAAATCCCTCCAACGAGAATCGAACTCGGGTCGTCCAATTGCCAGCGCAATATTCTGACCACTATCCCGACGCACGCGCGCGCGCGCACGCGTGTGTGTGTGGTGTGTGTGTGTGTGTGTGTGTGTGTGTGTGTGTGTGTGTGTGTGTGTGTGTGTGTGTGTGTGTCTCTGTGTGTGTCTGTGTCTGTGTGTCTGTGTGTGTGCGCGCGCGTGCGCGCGTGGTGTGTGTATGTTATTGTGTGCGCGCACGCGTGTGTGTATTTGCACGCACAGGCACCTGATCTGATGTGTGTCTGTAAGTGCTTGCATGTGTGCGTGCCACTGAATTATTATTTGCAATGATTTGTTCTGGGATGACATACTGTCCAGGGGCATTATAGAGCGACTTAACGTAAGGGTAAGTGTGATGTTGCGAAGGTGATGTGGTAAGGCTGATGTGGTAAGCGTGATGTGGTAAGGGTGATGTAGAGTGATGTGGAGGTGTGATGTGGAGGTGTGATGCGGTGTGATGTGGAGGGGTGATGTAGTAGGTATGATGTGGAGGGGTGATGTGGTAATGGTGATGTAGTAGGTATGATGTGGAGGGGTGATGTGGTAAGGGTGATGTAGTAGGTGTGGTGTAGTGTGATGTGGTAAGGGTGATGTGGTAAGTGTGATGTGGTAAGGGTGATGTTGTAGGTGTGATGTGGAGGAGTGATGTGGTAAGGGTGATGTGGTAAGTGTGATGTGGAGGGTGATGTTGTAAGGGTGATGTGGTAAGGGTGATGTGGTAAGGGTGATGTGGTAAGTGGTGGTAAGGGTGTAGTAGATGTGATGTGATAAGGGTAATGTAGTAAGTGTGATGTGGAGGGGTGATGTGGTACGGCTGATGTGGTAAGGGTGATGTAGTGTGATGTGGTAAGGGTGATGTGGTAAAGGTGGTGTAGTAGGTATGCTGTGGAGGGGTGATGTGGTAAGGATGAAGTAGTAAGTGTGATGTGGAGGGGTGATGTGGTAGGCTGATGTGGTAAGGGTGATGTAGTAGGTGTGATGTGGAGGGCTGATGTGGTAATGGTGATGTAGTAGGTATGCTGTGGAGGAGTGATGTGGTAAGGGTGATGTGGTAAAGGTGATGTGGTAAGCGTGATATAGTAGGTGTGATGTGGAAGGGTGATATGATGAGAGAGAAAGAGTAAGACCAAAGAGAGACAGGCTGGATTAACAGATGTAGACAGAAAAAAAAACCACAAGGAAATTGAGTCAGAAAGACAGTCAGAGAAACAGGCAAAGAGACAGAGAGACGGACAGACAGATATCCAGACAGAGACGTACAGACAGACATACAGACTGGCAGAGAGAGAGCCAATTGACAGATGGACCAAGAGAGAAACATCTCTACTATACTAATTTTATAACAAGGTCTCCTTGTCCTCTGGTCATTGCTGCGTTAGTGACAGGGGCAAACAACATGGGTGACTAAGAAGGCAGCAGCAGTTAAGTCCCTCTATAATGCCCCTGGACAGTATGTCATCCCAGAACAAATCACTGAAAATAATCATTCAGTTTCACGTACGCGTACAAGCACTTACACACACACCAGATCAGGTGCCTGTGCATGCAAACACACATACATACACACACACGCGCGCGCACGCATGCATACACACACCCAAGGACACACGCAAAGGGGCACACGCACTCACGCACGCACATACATACAAAGACGCACGCGCGCACACACACACACACACGCGCACGCACACACACATACACACATACACACACGGGATAGCCTAGTGGTCAGAACATTGCGCTGGAATTTGACGACCCGAGTTCGATTCCCGTTGGAGGGGATTTTTCCCCTGGCGTTAACATCAGTGCTGACTCTACTATCCCCAAAAGTCTTTCGGATGAGACTATAAACCGAGGCCCGTGTGCAAACACACGCAGAACATCTTGCGCACACGTTAAATCCTGTTCCGCTTTTCGTAAGTGTAGGCCATTGTGTGCCAATGGGGACAATATTTACACAACTGCATACACACAGGGACTGGAAGAAAAAAGCAATTGAGCGATTATCCCATTACCCTCGATATAAAAGAATAAAATAAAATTAAAATAAAACACGCACACTTGCACGCATGCACACATATGACACAATACACTCCACCCACACTGCTTCCACCACCATCCATACCTCCCACACCAACCAAACATCCACATCACCTCACACACCACAACACACCCACATGACCCACCACAATACACCCAATATCACAAGCACACACCCACCACATGACAACACCCCCCAATATGACACGCCACTCCCACAATATGACCCATAAACACCACCATATGACCCACACCACCCCCACCATATAGACCCACACCACACCACCACATGACCCACACCACACCCACATCACACGACCCACACCACACACACCCCATGACCAACAGCTTCACACCACACCACACACACACACTAGGACTGCAATGCAAGGACTGCTTGCTGTCTGCTCATTGCTGTCTGACTGGTCTAAGGGAAACAACCACTCTTTGTAACTACACAGCACAGGATACAGTTAGGTCACCTCCTTGTTCAACCCCCAAATCTGTAACGGTCACTGACAGTGTGTCATCTCAAACAAACATGTAATGCATGACAATAATAATTCAGTGGCAGAAAGCGGTACACACACACACACACACCCCACACACACACACATACACACACACACACACACACACACACACACACACACACACACGCACATACATGCAGGCGCACGCGCACATACACACACAAGTGCGTACACATACACACATACAAACACGCATATACAACCACACATGTACACACATTCTACACGGACACAAACACAACATCCACCCCCACTGCCAAACCACACACATTCACTGCACACCCACACCACAGCACACCACATCACACCACATCACCCACACCACACCACATCATGTACACCACATCCACCACAGCAAAACACCCATCCTTCAAAAACCACACCCGCAAAACTCGCGTGGAAACACCAACACCACACATCACGTGCACCATCCATCCCCTTACTACCATTACCACATCACCACATCACCTTTCCAAACCTTCACCACATCACCTCATCGCTTTTACCTCATCACCACATCACGCCTGTACGACATCGCATCACCGGTACCAGATCACCATATCGCCCATAGATCACGACATTGCCTTACCACTTCGCCACATCACATTTACACACATGTGTTATCACATCACCCTTGCCACATCACCTTGCCACATCACCCTTGCCACATCACCACACC
>JASPKP010003648.1:12500-19353 GCA_030674155.1 Stramonita haemastoma
AATGGATCATTCCAGTGCCGTGGAGAGGGGGGGTCTGCTGCATGGGTAACAGCTTGCTCTCCATACATACTTGCCCAGGCTTTGCGCTCTAAAGACTGGAGCGCAACTCCATAGTCTTCCGAGACTGATGAGTGCCTACTACTACTACTACTACTACTACTACTACTACTACTACTACTACTACTACTACTTACTACTACTGTGTGTATGGGTACGCGCTTGTGTGTGTGTGCGCACGCGCGCCTGGCGCGCTGTGTGGGGGTGGGAGGTGTACACCACCTGCTGCCACTGAATTATTATTGTCATGCATTACATGTTTGTTGTGAGATGACACACTGTCAGTGACGTTACAGATTTGGGGGGTTGAACAAGGGAGGTGACCTGACTGTATCCTGTGCTGTATAGTTACAAAGAGTGGTTGTTTCCCTTAGACCAGTCAGACAGCAATGAGCAGACAGCAAGCAGTCCTTGCATTGCAGTCCTTGTGAGTGTGTGTACGTGTGTGTGTGGTGTGGTGTGAAGCTGTGGGTCATGTGGTTTTGGTGGTGTGGGTCATTTGGTGTGGGTGGTGTGGGTGATGTGTGTGGTGTGGGTGTAGGTGTGATGTGGGTGAGGTGGTGTGGGGGAAGTATGGGTGGTGTGGATGCCGTGTGGGTGGGGTGTATTGTTTGGTGTGGGTGATGTAGGTTATGTTATGTGATGTGGTGTGCATGATGTGATATGGTGTGTGTGATGTGGTGTGTGTGGTGTGTGTGGTGTGGTGTGTGATGTGTGGTGTGTGTGTGTGTGTGTGTGATGTGGTGTGGGGATGTGGGTGTGGTGTGGTTGTGTGTGGTGTGGTGTGTGTGTGGTTGTGGATGTGGTGTGTCATGTGTATGTGTTATGTGGTGTGTGATGTGGTGTGTCTGGTGTGGTTGTGTTGTGTGTGGTGCGAGTGATGTGGTGAGTGTGATGTGGTGAGTGATGTGTGATGTGATGTGTGTGGTGTGTGTGCTGTATGATGTTTGATGTGGAAGCGATGTGGTTGTGATGTGATGTGGTATGTTTCGATGTGCGAGAATGGAGGTTTGTGATAAGGATGTGGTGATGTGTCGGTGATGCGGTAACAGCGATGTGGCAAAGGTTGTGTGGAGATATGGTAAGGTGAGTTGCTGATGTTACGATGTGGCAAGGGTGGTGTGGTGATGTGGTAAGGGTGATGTGGTATGGGTGATGTGGAAAGGTGATGTGATGTGGTATGGGTGATGTGGAAAGGTGATGTGATGTGGCAAGGGCGATGTGATAACGGAGATGTGGATTTAATGTGATGTGGTGAAGTGGTGGTTCATGTGGTACAGGCAATGTGATCTATGGGCGATGTGGTGATGTGGTAAAGGTGATGCGATGTGGTACAGGTTTGATGTGGTGATGAGGTAAAAGCAATATGGTGATGTAGTGAAGGTGTGCGCATGCCTGCTTGTGTGTGTGTGTGTGTGTGTGTGTGTGTTGTGTGTTGTGTGTGTGTGTGTGGTGTGTGTGTGTGTGTGTGTGTGTGTGTGTGTGTGTGTGTACTGCTTGCTTCTACTGATTTATTATTGTCCTGCATTACATGTTTGTTGTCAGATGACACACTGTCAGTGACCATTACAGATTTGGGGGTTGAACCCGTGCAAAAATTGCGCGCGTGCAAAAATTACACGCATACACAAAACACACAACACGGAATAACAAAGAAAAACGGCACATTCACGGATTTACCCTACATGTATTCACATTAACCAAAAAAATAAGATGAAGTAAAATAGAAATGAAGAACCTTATCATATCCCAAAACAGCAAATGACCAGCACTAGGGTCGGAGATGAGTCATTCAAATGGAAAATCAATTTTGATCAGTGGTCAGGGACAGGAATCGGATAAAAAGGTGTGTTTTGAGCGACCTTTTAAAGGAGGAAGGAGAGTCAGTGTGTCTTATTTCAGATGGAAGTGCGTTCCAGAGAGTGGGACCTACATGAGAGAAGGAGCACTCTCCGTGCTGTTTTTTTTTACTTTGGGAACTGTCGAGATTCTAGTGTCAGAGGATGAGCGGAGTGGTCTGTTTGGGTGGTACACTGAAAGAGTATCGGAGAAGTATGCTGGAACTTTGTTCAAGTGTGTGTGTCTGTGTGTGTCTGTGTGTATGTGTGTGTGTAGCCTACGTGAAGGAGTGAGTTTTACAGTGTATTATTATCATACTATTATCACTATAGTTGAAACTATTCTTATTGTTATTATTATAATCATTGTATTATCTTTAGTTCCTTTTGAGTTCATTTTGTTGTTATGAGTTGTAACAGTGTTGTAGCTAAATATTTTTGGGTGGATTTTTCTTGGTTGTTCAGCTGTTTATTTCATTATGTTGTCTATTAACGCTTTTCTTTTTCTGCAATGATCAAAATCATTTTATTGTGACTTCTGATTTTCGTCTTCTGAATGAGTGCATTTTTATTACCCTATTATATATAGTGTCCTTATTTTTCTATGTTGTTTGGTACTGCGTATAGTTTTATTGTTAGTATCTTTTTTATCTTGATGCTGTCCCTGAAAAGGGCGGGGACTGGATGTAAAAAAGCACACGAGTGCTTATCTATTATCCTCGAATAAAAGAATTTGCCTTGCCTTCCCTTGTGTCCCTCCCTCTCCCTCTGTCCCTCTCTCTCTCTCCCTTCCTCCCCCCTCTCTCTCCCTCCTCCTCTCTCCCTCCCTCCACCCCTCTCTCTCTCTCTACTTTCTGTCTCTTGCTCGTATCAGTCTCTGTCTCTCGCTCCCCTTCTATCTGGTCTCAATCTCTCTCATTGCTCTCTCTCTCTCTCTCTCTCTCTCTCTCTCTCTCTCTCTCTCTCTCTCCTCTCTCTCTCTCTCTCTCTCTCTCTCTCCCCCCCCCCTCTTCTTCGGATGAGACTATAAACCGAAGCCCCGTGTGTGAACACACGCAGAACATCTTGGGCACACGTTAAATCCTGTTCCGCTTTTCGTAAGAGTAGGCCATCGTGTGCCGGTGGGAACAGATGACATTTACAAAACTGCATACATACGCCCGTAATCTCGCAACCCCCCCCCCCCCTCCCCCCTCCACACGTATTACCCACTAGACAAAGAAATCATGCTGAAACAGATTGTAAATGATGGTTCTAGAAATGTATGGAGGAAACGATGCACAAGTATTTCTGGCGTTGTTATCAGTGGAGGTGACGAGGAGAGGTTTTGCCACTATAGGCCACATGGGCAGGCACAACAACTAGTGTAGATTGAACACTGAAACAGGCACAGCACCTTCTTCGTTGTTCCAGTCTCTATCATGTGAAAAAAGGTAACATCCATTTTGATGTAATTTCTTTTAAGCTGTTAAAGACATTTCTAATCAGTGCCTGCACGCACTGGATGTGTACTGTTACAGACTTACTAATCAGTGCCTGCACGCACTGGATGTGTACTGTTACAGATTCTAATCATGCCTGCACGCACTGGATGTGTACTGTTACAGACTTCTAATCAGTGCCTGCACGCACTGGATGTGTACTGTTACAGACTTCTAATCAGTGCCTGTACGCACTGGATGTGTACTGTTACAGACTTCTAATCAGTGCCTGTACGCACTGGATGTGTACTGTTACAGACTTCTAATCAGTGCCTGTACGCACTGGATGTGTACTGTTACAGACTTCTAATCAGTGCCTGTACGCACTGGATGTGTACTGTTACAGGACCTAGTGGGATCAGTTTTAGGCTTTCCTTGCTTATGAATGGGAACAATAATAGACTGTTTCTAGTTCATTGGCATCACACCTTCAGTCCAACGTTTATAGGTGTGTGTGCGCGCGTGCGTGCTGCGTGCGTACGTGTGTGTGTGGTATGTGTGCGTGCGTGTGAGTGTACATTCGATTTTGTTAAAACTGTAAATTGTTGTTGATTAATTGTGTGTTGTGTAGGTCGAATGCAAGCGCTTTGATTTGTTTTTACAAGATATAGCGCCATATAAATTCCATGTATTATCATTATTATTATCTATTATATCATTATTTATTATTTATTATTATATTATTATTATTATTATTATTATTTTATTATATTATTATTTATTGCGAAGTTGTTTGACTTTTATCATTCTTCTTTTTTTCTATGACTTAAAAAAAAAAACAACCTCAAGTACATGTGCGCGTGCGGATATATGCTTATATAAGTGTAAGTGTGTGTGTGTGTGTGTGTGTTGTGTGTGTGTGTGTGTGTGTGTGGTGTGTGTGTGTGTTTGTTGTGATTTGTATGTGCTTGTGCGTGCGTGCGTGCATGCGTGAGTGAGTTGCATGTATGTATATATGTGTGTATGTATGTGATAATAATAAATAATAATAATAAAATGGAGGCTTATAAAGCGCGAATTCCAAAAAACATGGGCTCACCGCGCCGTACAATCAAATCAATTTAAATAGGTTACATATGAACGTGAAAAATTTGACTAGCACAAAAATAATAAGGAAAAAATGCATGCACATACAATACACAGCATATTACATGGCCAGAGAATAAAAGTTAAATAAGAGCAATATCATCAAGAAAATGTGCAGTGCAGTACAATGCATCACACACACACACACACACACACACACACACACACACACACACACACACACACACACACACTCACACACATACACACACACACACACACACACACACACACACACACACACAACACACACACACACACACACACACACACACACACACAACACATTCACTTAGATCTGCTTCAGTAAAACCGCATTGTAATATTGTGACAGAAATTCATCATTTAATACATTGTCTTATTTTAAGAGGAACAGATGTGAGTTTCTGTTGGGTTCCGTCTCATCTGGGCCTTTCTTGCAATGAATGGGCAGATCGCGCTGCTAAAAGGGGTGCAAAACAAGAGAAAGGATCAACAATTTTAATATATCCACTCTCAAGAAAGACAAGTGGACGGTATCTAATTAATTCTAATTAAAGTGGACGGTATCTAATTAATTCTAATTAAAGTGGACGGTATCTAATTAATTATCCTCTTACATTTTGCGCACACGTTAAAATACATAATTTGCATGTCTTGCATGTGTGTGTGTGTGTGTGTGTGGTGTGTGTGTGTGTGTGTGTGTGTGTTGTGTGTGTGTGTGTGTGTGGTGTGTGTGTGTGTGTGTGTTGTCATCGATGATAAATTAAACGTTACTACTAATACAAAAATGTTACATAATAAATGTCATTCTCGTATCTTTTTTCTTCAAAAGCTTACGATTGGGTTTTTTTTTTAAAAAAAAAAAAATTTTTTTTTTGATTTTTCTTAAAACCCCCCCTTTTTTTTAAACAAAAAATTTTTAAAAAAAGGGGTTTTTTTTTTTTAAAAAAAAACCCCCCCCAAAAAAAGGGGTTTTTTTTAAAAAGGGGGCCCCCCCCCAAAAAAAAAAACCCCCCCCACAACCCCCCCCCAAAAAAAAAAATTTTTTCCCCCCCCTTTTTTTTTTAAAAAAAGGGGGAAAAATTTGGGTTGTTTTTTTGGGGGTTTTTTTTTTCCCCCCCCAAAAAAAAAAAACCCCCCCTTTTTAAAAAAACCCCGGGGGAAAAAAAGGGGTTTTTTTTTCCCCTTTTTTGGGGGTTTTTTTAAAAAAAAAAAAAAAGGGGGGGTTTTTTTTAAAATTTTAAAAAGGGGAAAAAAAAGGTTTATTTTAAAAAAACCCAAAAAAAAAATTTTTTTAAAAAAAAAAACCCCCAAAAAAAAAAAAATTAACCCCCAAAACCCCCTTTTTTTTCCCAAAAAAAACCCCCCAAAAAAAAACCCCCCCCAAAAAACTTTTAAAAAAAAAAAAAAAAAAATTTAAAAAAAATTTTTAAAAAAAAATTTCCCCCCCCTTCCCAAAAAATTGGGGCCCCCCCCCGGGCCCCCCCCGGGAAAAAAAAAACCCCAAAAAACCCACCCCCAAAAAAAACCCCCCTTTTTTGGGGGGGGGGGGGTTTTTTTTGGGGTTTTCCGGGGGGGAAAAAAACCCCCAAAAAAACCGGAAAACCCCGGGCCCCTTTTTCCCCTTTTTTTTTTTTTTTTTGGGAAAAAATTTTTTTGGGGGCCCCCCCCCCCAAACCCCCCCAAAAAAAAAAAGGGGGGGCCCCCAACCCAAAAAACCCCCAAAAAACCCCCCCCCAAAAATTTAAAAAAAGGGGGGGGGGGGAAAAAAAAAAAAAAAAAAACCCCCCAAAAAAATTTAAGGGGGCCCCCCAAAAAAAAAAAAAGGGGCCAAAAAAAAACCCCCCCCAAAAAAAAAAGGGGGGGGCCCCAAAAAAAAGGGGGGGGGGGGGCCCCCCCCCCCCCAAAAAAGGGGGGCCCCCCCCCCCAAAAAAAAAAAAAGGGGAAAAAAAGGAAAGGGGGGGAAACAAAAAAAGGGGGGGGGGAAAGAAAATTTTTAAAACAAGGGGGTTTTTTTTTAAAAAAAAAAAAAATTCCAAACAAAACCCCGGGAAAAAATTTAAAGGGAAAAAAGGGGGGGAAGGGAAGGGGAAAAGCCCCCAAAAAACCCCCGGGGGGGGGAAAAAAAGGGAAAAATGGGAAAGGGGGAATTTTTCCCAAAAAGGGGGGGGGCAAAAAACCCCCCCCGGGGGGGAAAAGAAAAAATTTTAAAAGGGGGGCCCCCAAAAAAAAATTTTTGGGGGGGCAGGGGGGGAAAAAAAACCCCCAAAAACCCCCCCCCTAAAAGAAAATTAAAAAAAAAAAAAAAAAAAAAAAAAAAAAAAAAAAAAAAGGGGGGGGGGGGGAAAAGGGGGCCCCCCCGGGGGGGGGGGTAAAAAAAAAAAAAAAACAAAAAAAAAAAAAAAAAAA
>JASPKP010003649.1:0-10000 GCA_030674155.1 Stramonita haemastoma
TCTCTTTCTGTCTTGTTTGTTTTGTTTTGTTTTGTTGCCTCATCTGAGACAGACAGACAGACAGTCAAGTCCAGTGCTTGCTTCTCCCACGCCCCTTTCCTGGACTTGTCACACAGTGATGATACCTAGGCTCGTTGTATTGTCTGTCTAGGAGCCAGCAGAACGCATCCAAGCAACAACAGTATATATAATTATATCGATGTCTGGTCCCCAGCCAAACCAGACTTTGCGCTGCTGCTACCTCGGGTGGGTGTGTAGTGGCGTCTGTTCTGATCCAGCACTTAAAATTCATATACACTGAAAGTTTCAGTAAATTACATTGTTTCCGTTTGATCGTGTCATTACATTAACAAGAAATGAATACGATTCCATATAATGACTGATGAATCCACCAATGGACTTTCAGTTTCTGTTTCCCCACGTATAGAAATAGAGGAGTACAACTGTCAAATATTTGCTGATTCAACACTGAAGATTTTTTTCTCTCTCTCAGTCTTGTAGAAATAAGATAAGTACAACTGTAAAATCTTTACTGATTCAACACTGAAGACTTTTTTTTCTCTCTCAGTCTTGTAGAAATAAGATGAATGCAACTGTAAAAATGTTTGCTGATTCAACACTGAAGATTTTTTTTCTCTCTCAGTCTTGTAGAAATAAGATAAGTACAACTGTAAAAATCTTTGCTGATTCAACACTGAAGAATTTTTTTCTCTCTCAGTCTTGTAGAAATAAGATGAGTACAACTGTCAAATATTTCTGATTCAACACTGAAGAATTTTTTTCTCTCTCAGTCTTGTAGAAATAAGATAAGTACAACTGTAAAAATCTTTGCTGATTCAACACAGAAGATTTTTGTTTTCTCTCAGTCTTGTAAAAATAAGATGAGTACAACTGTCAAATATTTCTGAATCAACACTGAAGATTTTTTTTCTCTCTCAGTCTTGTAGAAATAAGATGAGTACAACTGTAAAAACGTTTGCTGATTCAACACTGAAGATTTTTTTTTTTCTCTCAGTCTTGTAGAAATAAGATGAGTACAACTGTAAAAATCTATGCTAATTCAACACTGAATTTTTTTTTCTCTCTCAGTCTTGTAGAAATAAGATAAGTACAACTGTAAAAATCTTTCCTGATTCAAGACTGAAGAATTTTTTTCTCTCTCAGTCTTGTAGAAATAAGATAAGTACAACTGTAAAAATCTTTCCTGATTCAAGACTGAAGAATTTTTTTTCTCTCTCAGTCTTGTAGAAATAAGATAAGTACAACTGTAAAAATCTTTCCTGATTCAAGACTGAAGAATTTTTTTTCTCTCAGTCTTGTAGAAATAAGATAAAAACAACTGTAAAATGATTGCTGATTCAACAACACTGAAGATTTTTCTTTCTCTCAGTCTTGTAGAAATAAGATGAGTACAACTGTCAAATATTTACTGATTCAACACTGAAGATTTTTGTCTCTCTCTCTTAAAGTCTTTTTTTTTTTTTTACCCCCAAAACAGGATCCTCAAAGATGGAACACGCTACCCCGACTCCGCCACAAGTCCTGTGAGTTGGTGAAGTACAGACTCTGCCGCCTCTCGTTGCGGGTGTAAGGGCGCGAAGACCGGAACGTGGGCCTGGACACGGGGGTCACCGAGCTCTTCTCGAACAGGTTCCCCCTGGACGGGCGGCTGTGCCTCTCGATCTGCTTCCTCACGTTCTTGAACCGCCGGTTGAACACCGTGTCGTACTGCACGCGACCCCGCGGACTCTCCTCTCCCTCCTCCTCATCTTCCTCCTCTTCCTCCTCACTGTCGCTATAATCCGGAGCTTCTTCAGGGTCGAAGGGTAAATCGTTCAAAGTGTTGTTGGATTCCCTACTGGACATCCTGCTGGAGACACCAGCGGTGGTGGTGTAGTCAGCGGTGGTGGTGGTGTCGTCGTCGTCGTCGTCGCTGTAGTCCGGGTTGAGGAGGTCGATGTCGCCCTCGGCGTTGGCGGCGGTGAGCTTCTGCGCCTCGAGGATGGCGGTGAGGGCGCGCTCCTCCTCCTCGTTGGCGTGGAACCAGGCGATGCGCGTGGAGGCGATGAGGTGCAGGAAGGTGCCCCAGCGGTGGCTCAGCATGCCGCAGAACTGCACCAGCAGCAGGAGGCTGAAGAGCAGCAGGCTGACCGTGCTGGCCGGCTCGTACTCCCCGGCGATGTAGAAGGTGTCCTTCAGCTTGTCCTGCTGGAGGCGCAGCTGCAGCAGCACCAGCGTGAACATGAGGTTCAGCAGCATGTAGCCGAACACCACGTTGTTGCGCGCCGTCAGCAGGTCCGCGCTGATCTTCTCCTGCCTCCCCTTGTCCGCCTTGATCGGGTGGAGGTACTCCTCCAAGAGGAACCGCCAGAACTCCCCTTCCTCCGCCTCCACCTCTCCAGAGACCGAGTTGGGGATGTCCAGCTCCCGTACCCAGAAGGTCGGGTCTCTTTCCACCACCGCCGCTACCGGTTCTGGCTTCGGTTTCGGGGACATATCTTCTTTCTTGCGCTGTGGAGGTTCTTCAGGTTTGGGGGATGGCTTTGAGTTCGGGTTAGGGTTAGGGTTGGGGTTGGGGTTGGGGATCTGACTCGCGGCTTGGTTCTGTTCCTGAGCCTGGGCGACCTGATCCCGCATACCCATCATCTGCTGCGCAAAATTCCTCATGTCCTGGGCGATGGCGGTGATGCCCAACTTCTCGAACAGCTTGTACAGCTTCCCTTTCTCCTGCACTGGGGGCTGCGGCGAGGATTGCCCCTCCTGCGCGGGGTCCTCCACCTTCTTAGGACCCTCGCGGGTTCCCCAAGTGACGACGTGGAGGTTGCAGAGGAAGAAGACGGTGAGGAAGACGAAGGTGGAAGGCACGGTGAGGTAGTAGAGCAAGCCGTGGAAGAGGCAGAAGAGCTCGTTGGGGTGCATGAACCCCGCCACCAGGAAGATCACGGCCAACCCTACCAGGAACAGGACGTCCGGGGAGAGGATGCTGGCCGAGGTGACGTTGATGATGGTGCCGATGGTCACCAGGAGCATGATGATGGCGTAGACGGAGGAGAGCACGGCGGCCACGTTGATCTGCGTCTGGGTCTTGGCCTTGAGGCAGAGGAGGATGTAGAGGAAGACGGGGACCACGGACAGCACGTAGGATTCTTCCAGGCTGATGGACAGCACTGTGTTGTACGACTCCGCGATCAGGAACACCACCAGGCCTGAGATACACACACAAGATTCAAGATTTAATTCGCCTTTGACCTCTCTTGGGGGCTCTTGGGAGGATTTCAGAAAACAAAATCTACTGTAACGTTTATAATTTTGCATTCATAGAATATGTTCATACACAGAATTTCACACAGAAAAAAAATAAATATATAGTCAGCCTTTTCATTAATGTCATGCAACTTTACTCTTAACTATGGAATCGCATTGTTCAAAACTTCATCAATGGAATTCTCAGAAAAGGCCAAGGAGATAGGGAGTTTTAAAATTCTGACATTCAAGTATGATAATTATGGGTATTTGAAATATAGCCACCAACACTTGAACAATGTAAATCTTAACGTTTGACATAGCTAAAGGTTTGTTGTTAAGTCCTATAGGGCATTTATTGTTGTAGTTCATGTAGTTCTTTTGGGATTTTTGTTTTTACATTTTCGATATTTTCTTGATCTATTAATGTTAAGAATACCTTTACATTTGCTGTTACTATTTATCACACACACACACACACACACACACACACACACACACACACACACACACACACACACCACACACACACAGATTAGATCTCTCTCTCTCTCTCTCTCTCTCTCTCTCTCTCTCTCCTCTCTCTCTCTCTCCCTCTCTCTCTCTCTCTCAACTATTCAGTCTCCTATCGTAGGGTCGTCTGGTATCACTTAAAGTGGAAAGACGTTAAAACTGAAGACTTACTTACACACATACACACGCACGCACGCACACACACACACACACACACACACACACACACACACACACAACACACACACACACACACCACACACACACACGCACGTGCGACACACACACACACGCACTAGCGCGCAAACGCACATACATACACACACACACACACATGTATGATTATAGTATTCCATGACTGTATCTTCACTACTTCTGACTCAATAAGTACTCCCTCCCCCCAATTCTCTCAATCTACAGTCGTCTGTTATCATACAGACAGAGACATAGAGACAGAGACAGAGAGAGAGAGGTAGAGGTAGAGAGAGAGAAAGAAAGAGAGAGAGAGACAGACAGAGAGGGATTTGATTTGATTTGATTTATTCTTTTATATCGAGGATAATGGAATAAGCACTCTTGTGCTTTTTTACATCCAGTCCCCGTGTGTATGCAGTTTTGTAAATGTCATCTGTTCCCACCAACACACGATGGCCTACTCTTACGAAAAACGGAACAGGATTTAACGTGTGCGCAAGATGTTCTGCGTGCGTTCGCACACGGGGCCTCGGTTTAAAATCTCATCCGAAGGACTTTTGGGGAGAGTGGAGTCAGCACTGATGTTAACTCCAGGAGAAAAATCTCCTCGACCGGAATCGAACCCGAGTTGTCAAATTGCCAGCGCAATGTTCTGACCACTAGGCTATCCGTCCCCCTAGAGAGAGAGAGAGAGAGAGAGAGAGAGAGAGAGAGAGAGGAGAGAGAGAGAGAGAGAGAGAGAGAGAGAGAGAGAGAGAAGAGAGAGAGAGAGAGAGAGAGAGAGAAATTGAAATTGAAATTGAAATTGAAATTGAAATTGAAAACAAAGTTTATTCAGTATAGGCCATAGCCCCTTCTGAATGGGGGTATAAATAAACATCACATAAGTAACACAAAAATATAATTGCAACAAAATATGAAATGAATCGATTTTACAAACATCACTCATTCCACTGTAAAGAAACTGTAGATAATACAAGTATTAGTCATTCTTAATGCTTTCAGAACGTCTTTTGAAAACTTTATACAGGAATATGCATAAATTCTTGAGTAAATGTTCATTTTGACATGACAAAAGCAAGACTGCTCGAAATAAACATGGTTCTGAATAAAATTTAGAAGGAATATATCTTTGCCTGAGATCAAAAATAGCTGGACAGCAAAGCAAAATATGAACTTCATCTTCTTTGTCACTTTTACACAATGGACATACTAAATTGTTATTTTTAATCTTTTTGTAACGGTTAGAATGTATTGTCATATCTGTAATACCAAATCTAAACATCGTTAGGTAACGCTTTACATGTCTGTCAATATCCAGTGACAAATACAGTTCACAATTTCTAGATGTTTTAAATGTTCTATATAATGAAAATCTGTTGCTGTACTGGACATGGGCATTCCAGTTTTGCCATCTGCAATCAGTAAGTCTTTGACGAAATTCACGTAAGAAACCCTTAACATCCTGAACACCTTGATTTAACCATACAAGTCCAAAACCATTCTGACACAATACTTCACGAATACTAGCAACCCAAGTGTGTTTTCCATTATTATCAAGATTTAACAACATTTTGTAGGCTTGAAGTGGCAATCTATTTGTATCCATTTGTAATATTTTAAGCCAATAGCTTACACAACGCACTTGAGCAGTTATCCAAATAGGGTATCGGCCAGTTTCACCATAAACCAGATCGTTTGGAGTTTTACCAGTTATACCCAAAACCCTTTTAAGAGCATACAAATGAACTCTCTCAATACAAAAAGCAGCCTTATCTAGTCCCCATACTTCAGCTCCATACAATGTAATAGGTACAACCTGTGTATCAAAAATCTTCAAAAGGATTTGCAGAGAATTATTATTTATTGCATACATTTTCTTTAAAACAAACAATAAAGCATTTTTTGCTCTGCTGACAAGATCTTCACAAGCAGCAGTAAAACTAAGCCTGGTAGAAAATGTTATGCCAAGATACTTGTAACAGTTTACAATAGCCATTTCCTCTCCATTAAACAACCATCTTTCCCTTGCTGCGAGATATCCACCCTTTCTAAAGACTACGATGTTACTCTTCTTCATATTTACCTTGAGCTGAAGCCTGGCTGCTGTTCCACTAAGATTGTTCAACTGAGTTTGAAGACCAATTGGTGTTTCAGATATAAGAGCTATGTCATCAGCTAGTAACAAAATGCACAGTTCTGTAACCTCAGGGGTGAGTGTTGCACCATGTCTTCCACTGTTTATTATATCTTTAGCTAGTTCATTAATAAATAAGGAAAAGAGGACAGGACTACAAGCATCACCCTGTTTAACTCCTCTCGTACACATGATATAATCAGTAAAGTCAGCACCACACCTAACCTTAGCTTTTACATTACAATACATACTTTTAATACATCTATACAGTTTACCTTTAATCCCAGAATTTTGCAAGATTGGCCACAGTAAGTTTCTTGAGACAGAGTCAAATGCCTTTTCAAAGTCTATGAAAGCTACGTATAATTTTCGATTTAATGTAAACTGTTTCTGTATAATTGCCATAAGTGTAAACATGTGGTCAACTGTAGAGTAACCTTTCTTAAAGCCTGCTTGATGCTCACCAGTAATATTATTTTGTTCAACCCATTCTTGTATTCTACCATTAATTATCGAACTATATAACTTACTACTAACGTCACACAATGAAATGCCTCTGTAGTTTCCTGGGTCATTTATTGAACCTTTTTTAAACAATGGCAGTATAATTGAGTCTGTCCATAACTGGGGAAATATTCCCTTGTCAAAAAGTGCATTGAAAAACTCAAGAAAGAAGTCTACAACAGTATTTCCTGCATTCTTAAGCAGTTCCCCTATAATACCGTCTGGTCCGGCAGACTTGTTATTCTTTAGTCTTCTCATTACTAACAATATTTCTTCTCTTGTGATAGGTCGATCAAAGAGACTTGTATCATCAGGAATGTCATCGACTTCATTTTCGTTCACACAATCATTTACATCTATGGTTTCTCTCTCAAGCAAATGTTTAAAATGATCAAACCAATCTTTAACTGAAATACTGTTAGCTGTAAATGATTTCTTCCCTGAAATCTTGCGCACACTTTTCCAAAATTCACGCTGATTATTCACAGAGGAGATGAGAGATTTAACAAGATTTTCATTATACGCTTTCTTTTTACTTTTAAGCATGCATTTATAATCTTTTCGTGCTTTGAAGTAGTTATTACAATCTTCTTCTGTCAGGGTTTTTCTATATTTCCTTAACAATTTTCTTGCATTTCTTTTAGACTTTGTACATTCTTGGTCATACCAATCAACATTCTTGCATTTATCATTTATCTTGATTCTTTTTTTCAATGGCTCAGCTTGTCTTTTAATGCAAGAGTTGAACATTTCTAAAGCAGCGTCTATATCATCTTCGATAAGACTTATAGCATGATGTAGTGTCTGTAACACCACTTCACTATTCATCTGCTGAGAAAAAACACAAGCATATTCTTCATCCCACTGAAATTTTTCTATAACTTCTATGTTCTGTGCTACACTTTCATCACTTTCTACATTTTCTTCATACTTCTTATTTTGTGTCAAATACATGTTGAATTCCAGAGGCAGATGATCTGATTCCACACGCTCATTTACATAAAGACTGCATGACATATAGATAGAGGCAAACAAGTCAGAAGAAGCTAAAAAATAATCATTCACACTCTTGCCTGTCTCTGATATATATGTGAAGTGCCCCTGACGATCATCAAAACAAACACCATTTAGAATATACAAATCCAATGCAGTACACATATTCAACAACATTTTGCCGTATCTATTCCAAGATTTATCTTCAGAGCACCTTCTGATAATATCAACATTGTCATTTAACTGGAAAACATTATCGTAATCACACACATCTTGAGAGACGTCTGATACTCTACTGTTCAAATCCCCAGCTAAAAGTACATGAACATCGTCAAGATCCACCAGCACATCAATCAGACAGTCCTCAAGTTCACTTATACCATTATCTGTGTCAAAAAAATTATAATACGGTGAACTCTCTGGCGGAATATAAGCACATATGTACAATACATCTTTAGATAAAGCAAACAGGTCTCTGTTAATAAGGAAAACAAGAACATTTCTGTAATCAGATTTTATCTCTCGTATGCTTGGCAAAAACTCTTTCTTTATCAAACATATAACGCCACCAGAACGCCTTCCTAGTTTTGTAAATCGAATTGCTGGCTTACAAAAACATTCATAATCTTTAAACAATGATGAGTCCAAGTATTCAACAAAAGTCTCAGCAAGAGACACAAAATCAAAAGATGTTACATAGGAAACAAAATCTTTATCACATAGTTTTGGAAGCAAGCCATTCACATTCCAGTGCAAAAAAGATGCAAGTTTTTTCTTTTCTCATAGAGACATTCATATCACAACGATTTTCAATTACACCATCATCTACACTAGAAGATTCACTTTGATTTTCAACACTACTCTCAGCTTCTCTGGTCTTCAACGGAACTGACCTTGACATTGACAAAAAACATTCAGCAGTGTTCGGAAGGGGTTCATCACATCTCACAGAAAACATTGTTTTGTCACTAGCGAAAATATCATCATCATCATCATCATCATCATCATCATCATCATCATCATCATCATCATCACCACCATCACCACCACCACCACCATCACCACCGCCACCATCACCGCCACCATCATCATCATTTTCAGCATCAACATCATTTAACGTTTCATCAACATCAGCATCATTTAAACATTCATCAAGATCAACGTTTTTAACACAAATTTCAACAGCAACATTCTGTGCACCGTCTTCAATCTTTTTATCATGTGCCTGTACATTGTTTACAAACAAAGTGTCATTTCCACGTGTACTGCTTAGAGATACATTATATTTAGAGTTGGCCTGAACATCAACATTAAAAAAGCGCTGGCTTGTGCCACATTTCATACCGTGAGCTGCACGACCTGATTTTGAGTTGCGTTTGCTAACATGCGGTGCGTGCGGTGACCGACTTTTTTTGGTTCCCTCTGTAACAAAAACAGCCCCACGGACATTTTCGTGTGTTGCTGATGTTACAGCCTCTGTGCTGGGCCGGCCGTCTACCTAGGTTGCCATCTTAAGATTTCCTTGATGGTCCAGATAGAATTTCTGGCCATCAATGATAAGGTGGTCATACACCATTGACACTTTCTTTTGCTCATTTCTTGCTGCTTTCATGTGAGGCACCAGCTGTTTACGGATTTCCCTCACTTTAAAGGAAAAGTCTTCATTGATGAAGACCTTAGTTCCTTTAAGCTTGCGCCTGACACTGAGCAGTTTTTCCTTTTCCTTATAGAAGGTACAACACCCAATTATGGGTGAATCTGGTTTTGCATTCATTCTGTGCAGTCGGTCAAAGTGTATGTTGTGAGTCAGTTCCAGTTTGTCAGTCAACATGTCCTGTACTAGTCCTTCACACTCCTGTCTGGTTTCATTTTTTTCACGAGGAATGCCGTGGATGATGACATTGTTCCGCTTTGAACGACATTCTAAATCATCCGTCTTTCGTTCTAACTGTTGAACTCTTTCTGTCAAAGTGTCATTCTGTTCTTTCAACGTTTCGTTTTCACGTTTAAGATCACTGACTTCTTGCCTCAGTGACAACACATCTTCACGCAGCCCAGCAAGTGTCTCATTTGTCTTTCTCATTTCTTCTTGCATGCCGTCGAGTTTACTTTCAAATTTATTGTCAATTTTCTGGAGATAGGCCATCATCTCAGACATGGTTGGATCAGCAGGCGACCGTGGGGAAGGAGACTTGACATCGGCAGGTGTCTTACTGGAACCCAGTCTCGTCTGACGCATGCTGTCCGTTTTGGTGCCCTGTGAAGGTAAAGGTCCGGGATTCAACTCCACATCGCCGCATCTTTGGAGTAATATTCCGTGGGCAAAAAGCGAGAGGGTCAGTCCTACGGTAACACCGCCTTGCCAGTTTTTCATCTTCAATGTCCGGTATAATGTTGACATTTTCTTCAACACCC
>JASPKP010003649.1:15000-19347 GCA_030674155.1 Stramonita haemastoma
CTGTGACATGATGTGGTACAAACTACAAAATACAAATACTGTCTTACTGACCCCATGGCCTCAGGCATGACCTCGATGAACTGACGGACCCACGAGTTGAGCACGCGCTGTTTGCTCTTGCTCTCCGTCTCGAAGGCATCGTCAAAGATGATGTGAACTGAAACAGATTGATAGTCACGTTTCATCGTTATCATGATAAACCGGGGTCACGTGTGGTAATTACACATCACTATTTAGTGGACGTAAAAGAACCCACGGCAACAAGGGGGTTGACTCTGGCAAAATTCTGTAGAAAAAAGCCACTCTGATAGGGAAACAGATACAGTTACAGACAGGAAAAAGAAAAAAAAGGGTAGGCGCTGCACTTGTGGCGACGCGCTCTCCCCAGGGAGAGCAGCCCGAATTTCACGCAGAGAAAATCTGCTATGACATATAGTGGTACAAAATACAAAAAAATACAAAAAATTTAAATTATTCAGAGCTGGAAAAGCAGGGTTACAATATATAGTTACGTTTCATGAATTTCTCACGACAGTATTTTCTGTCACATTTCATGACTCTTATCACCACAAGAGTAAAATATGCAATAAATTTGTTACAATGAGAATTAGCATAGAATGTAGGCCCTAATGACACGGAAGTTCAAAATCAGCTTAATATTAATGATTTGACTTTTAATGAAATACTCCAAAACAACACTGAAAACTTAACGACGAACACACACACGCACGCACGCACGCACAGCGCGCACACGCACACACACACACACACACAAAAACACACACACACGGATGAGACTTTAAATCGAGGCCCCGTGTGCGAACGCACGCAGAACACCTTGCGCACACGTTAAATCCTGTTCCACTTTTCGTAAGAGTAGGCCATCGTGTGCCGGTGGGAACAGATGACATTTACAAAACTGCATACACACGGGGACTGGATGAAAAAAGCACAAGAGTGCTTATTCCATTATCCTCGATATAAAAAATAATAATAATAAAACACACACACACACATGTACACACACACACTCACACACACAGATGGATAAAAAAAAAGTGTCCATCATCTTCAAAACTACGTACAGTTATTCTTCAGAAGTCAGCATTCACCTGCACCTATTTTCCTCATATACTCCAACCCCCCCCCCCCCCCCCCCCCCCCCCCCCCCACATCATAAAATTATAACATCAACGATTTTACACTTCTGAATTGTTGTTCTGTTGTTGGAATCTGCTATTCCTCTCACTGTGCTGCATCAAAAAAATGGCCAAGAAACCACACACACACACACACACACACACACACACACACCCACACACACCACACACACACACACACACACACACAGAGTTCCCTCTATTCCTCTCTCACACACAGAATAAACAAAAACGACAGGGTACAGGTTGATGCACAATGTTACACATAGACAACGCAGTCACGGCAAACGACGTGAACTCACTTTCTGGGTCATAGAGGTCGCTGTATTCTTCCGAGATCTGAAACTGGGACATTGCCTTTCGTCTTGTGTACACGTCAAAGTCCACCCTAGGAGGACCAAAAAATACCAATCTATAATAAAGCGGACTTTTCATATGTTACTGCAAAAGAATTTGTAACGCTGTTATCTTTTCACACGTCATTCTATATTCTTAGGTCGAACTATTGTGCACGCACGCACGCGCCCACACACACGCACACACACACCACGAGCACACACACCAAGCACAAACACACACACAGACACACACACACACTCTGTCTCTCCGATAAAGTTAAACTGTAAAGATCATAGTGATTCACTGACATTTCTTTTTGGCCATGTACTCGATTTGTAAGGAGATCTTGAACAAAACACACACACACACAACACACACACACACACACACACACACACTCTCTCTCTCTCTCCTCTCTCTCTCTCCCCTCCCCCCCCCCCCCCCCTTTTTCCGATATTTTCCTTAGTAAAAGAGAGACGTCACACAAAAAAAGTACGCTCATCCATTTGAAAAAAAAAACCAGTATTATTTTGACTTGCCATCTCCTGGACAGACCCCCACCTCAAGAGAGATTTCAGAAGCTGAAGCATTTCCTGACGAACTTCGTGCCACATGGTAGCGCAGATGTACACCGTGGGGCACTCGACGCCTTCTTTGAATTTCCCGTCCCACTTTTTGTGTTGGCGGTGCCGCTCCGCATTTTCCAGTTGATCCTGTCGTCTGCAGCACTGCAGGCTGACGTCCAGAAAGACGGGGTCCCGTAGGGGTAGAAGAACAATCTGCAACGAGACAAAAAGTGTGGTGAAATTTTAAAAAAAAAGAAAAAAAAGTCGGATGGCCTTCAGATGTTTCACTTTCCCCCCCTCAAGTTGGAATGCAGCTACCTTAATGGTGAGCAAAAAGGTACCATACGCAAAAAAGAATACCACCAATGGTGAGCCTCGGAAAGAAAAGTAGCTAACGAGAGAGAGAGAGAGAGAGAGAGAGAGAAGAGAGAGAGAGAGAGAGAGAGAGAGAGAGAGAGAGAGAGAGAGAGAGAGACAGACAGACAGACAGACAGACAGACAGACAGAGACAGACAAATAGAAACAGAGAAAGAGAGACAGACAGAGACAAACTGACCAACAGTCACACAGACACCGATAGAGACAGCGCGCACACACACACACCACCCACACACAAACACCCCCCCCACACACACACACCATCACCACCCCACAAACCCACCACCATACACACCCCCACAACCCCCTCTCCCCCCAACCCCCCCCCCCCCCACACCCCTCCCGCCACCCCAGCCCCCCCCCCCCACCCTACACTCAACCCACACACCCCCCCACAACACCCCTCCCCCCACAACATCCCCTCACCCTCCCACCCACCACAACCCCCCCACAATCCCACACACCCCCCACCCCAACCCCCCACCAACCACCACCCCCCACCACACCCCCCACACCAACACCCACTCACCCCCCCCTCCCCCCACCCCAACAACCCACCCCACTCCCTACCCCCTCACCTCTCCAACTTGGCAGTCCTCTCCACCTCAGGGAACCAGACGTGCAAGTTCACCACCACCACAGACGCCACACCACGCAACCTAGCACCAGCATCCACGTCACCACCGCCTCCGCCTCCTCCCCCCCAAAGGCCGAGGCCGCCGTGACGCAGTGGTGATGACGCACCTCGAACCAGCGCGCCAGGTCCGGGGGCGTGCAGGCGAAGGTCAAGGCCAGACAGGCGGGCGCCACGAGAGTGACTGGGGCCGCGAAAGCGAGCCGCTGCATGTAGATGCGACACGCCATGCCGGAAAGGTAGGGCGTGATGAGCGTGGCGGCGAGGTGTAGGTAGACGAGACTGTATATCGCCAAGTGGCTTCCCATCACTTCTCCGTCCCCGAAGCCGGCGCCCAAGGATCGGGAAAATCAGCCCGATCTGTTTTAGGACGTCCGGCTCGGAGTCGTTGAGGCCGTAGAAGAGGGCGACCAGGACTAATCATCTGTACCGGGCCCGTGTAGACGAAGCTGGTGCGTCGGATTCTCTCCATCTCTGTTCTCCACTTGGACAGGCCCAGTTTGGTGGCGAAGTGGTCGCTGCTGTGCTTGTGTGTGTGCGGACCTATTCAAAGTTCAAATTCCAAAATACTTTTATTATCTGCTGTGCTTGTGCGTGCGGACCTTCAATGTTCAAATTCCAAATTACTTTATTATCTCTCTAAAAAAAACAAAAACACCCAAACTTTATTATCTCTAAAACTGAGAAATTAAAATAAAAACCCAGCATGCACACAGGTGTCGTGTTTAGACACCATCCCTGATAAAAAAAAAATAATGGGTAGGCGTTGCACTTGTGCCGACGCGCTCTCCCCGGGGAGAGAGAGCAGCCCGAATTTCACGCAGAGAAATCTGCTGTGACATAAAGTGGTATAGAATTAAAAATATAAAATAAAATAAAGAAAATAAAAATTCCCGTTGGTTACAAGCACATATTATAAGAACAATAGTAGACACCTATCATTTCGGAAGACTATGGTAGTTGCGCTCTAAGTCTTTAGAGCGCAAAGCCTGAGTTTAGTAAGTATGGAGGGCAAACTGTTACCCATGTAGCAGACCCCCCCCCCCCCCCCCCCCCTCTCCACGCCACTGGAATGATCCATTGGAAAGGCAATGACCGATACGAACGGTTCCAGTACCGTCGCAGGAGCCACCAGAATGTTGCATATACAGCCCCGAACCGCTCTGGGATTCCAACTCCCCGATTTTTCCTCAGGGATGATGTCTAAACACGACACCTGTGTGCATGCTGGGTTAAAAAAAAATTCATCCCTCCTACCGGCACACGATGG
>JASPKP010003650.1:0-12500 GCA_030674155.1 Stramonita haemastoma
GTTTAAAAAAAAGGGGAAAAATTTTTTTAAAAGAGCAAAAAAGGGAAAAACTTTGCAATTCATTTGGGTTTTGGGTAAAAAGGGTTTTTATAAATTTTGATTGGGAAAGGTTGGTGGAAAATTTCTTTTCCCTTTAGTTTGCCTTTTTTTTAAATTTTGTTTTTTTCGTTTTGTTTTTTTTTCCCCCTCTGTTGTTTTTTTTTTCCCCATTTTCCCTTTATTACTTTTTTTGGGGGGTCCCTTTTTTTTTTTAAAAGGGCCCTTTTTTTTTTCCCCCCTATTTGGGGGGTTTTTTTTTTTGGGGGGGGGTTTTTGGGGGGTTTTTCTTTTTTTCCTTTTTTTCTATTTTTTTTCTTTTGTTTTTTTAAATTTTTTTTTTTAAAATTTTTTTTTTTCTTTTTTTCCTTTTTCCTTTCCCCTTTTTTCCCTTTTTGATTTAATTTTTTTTTTTTTTTTTCCCTTATCTTTCTTTCCTGCGATTGTTCTTCTTTTTTCTGCCCAAAAAGGGGCGTGGGGTGGGTCTGGGAGGGGTTCCCCGGGCCCGGATGGAAATTTTTCGTACTGACCACTCTTGTTCACCCACTTCCGCTTCCTGCCAAAAAAGGGGGGGGCCCCGCCTTTTTGGAAAGGGGTTTTTGTTTGGGAAACCCAAAACCCCAAAAATTTTAAAAAATTTCCCCGTGCAGGCCCAAATGTGCCTTTTTTATTTTCTTCTGAAAAAAAATTTTAAAAAAAAAAACTTCTTGAAGTTTTTTTTTGGGGTTTTTGGGAAGGAGTGTACAAAAATTAAAAAAAATTAAAATCAAAATGAACTTTTGGTGTGCCCCCCTTTTCAGTCACGTTTTTTAGCGGGTTTTAAAAAATCCGTAACTAAAATTTTTAAAATATCGGGGAAAAATTTTTTTCCCCATTTTTTATTTTATAAAAAGGTTATAGATGATGATTTTCTCGCTTGAAAATTTCAGATAAAAATTTTCGAGTTTTCAAAATTTTTTGGACAAAAGGATTGTCCTTTTTTAAAAAGGTTTTTTGGCATTGGCACATGGGTTTTTTTTTTAAAAAACCATTTTAGTCCCTACTTTTTTTTTTGGGGGGAAAAGAAAATGAGGGTTTTGCTTTTACCGAAAATCCAGTGGGCCACAAGGGGTTTGTAAAGGGTTTTTTTTTTCCCCTTTTTCCTGACGTATGTGTCTTTGTTTTTCTGTGGGGAAAACTGAAAAAAAGGAAAACCTGGCGGCAATAAAACTACACAAAGTGAACAACACAAAAACCCCACCACACCACACCACACACACACACACACCACACACACACACACACAATAATATAATATATAATATATAATATATATATATATTAATTATATATAAAATATAGGTATATTATAATATTTTTATACAAAATTTTATAAATTAAAATTATATAAAAAATAAAATAAATTATATATAATAAATATATCATTATATACTAAAATTTATTTAAAAATATATAACACATTATAGTTCAAAGTGCTCTTTAAAGTAACAACAAATTTTCATTAGGCAATCTGGTTTTTTTAAAATTCAAAAGGATATTTACCTAATATTTAATAATCCAAAAGGATGTATTTAAAAAAAGGGGTGTTGTTTTTTATTTTCATTTGTATTTCAGTAAAATGTCAACCGTTTAAAATGGGGGGTGTCCTCCTGGGGGGGATGCTGGGACCCTTTTTTTTAAAAAAACTGCCCACCCCCCCCTTTCTGGAAATTCTGTTTAAAAAATTTCCCCTTTTTTTTTTCCCATCCCCATTTTTTTTTCCCCCTTTTTCCCTTTTCCCTTTGTCCCCCTTCTTTTTTGTCTATTTTTTTCCTTTTTCCTGGCCCCATCCCCCGCTTTTTTTTTTTCTCCCCAAAAGACTTAAAAATAAAAATTCTTTTTCCCCCCCAAAGTTGGAGGGGCCCTGGACTGATTTTGACTGGTGCTTAACGGAAAGGGCAAAACTAAAATTTTTTGGGTTTCACTTGACAGATAAAATTAGTTTTCTTTTTTGGCTTTTTATGAAGAACAAGATGAAGAAAAGAAAAAAAAGAAAAAAAAAAGACCCAAGAAGAATAGATTTTAGCATATTTTTAAATGTTTTTTTTGCGTTTTTTAAAATTTTCGTTTTTACTTTACCGCCCTTTTAACATGCACGGGTAAGGTTTTTAAAAATTTATGCGCGCGCGCACACACAACACACACCACACGTATTTTTTTAAAATTTTTTGGGTCCCCCCCAAAGGGTTCCCCCCCCCCCCTCCCCTTTTTTGTTCTTTGCATGTCTTTTTAGTGAAACTCTGTTGTAAAAAATTTGCTAAAAAAAGATTTTTACCCCAAAAGCTTTATCAAATCGATTCAAAATTATTTTGCAAAAATTTTACTGAAAGGAATTTTTGGTAGTAAGTGGGTCCCCCTCTCCATCTCTCCCCCTTTCCCCCCATCTCTCTCCTTTTCTCCTCTCCCTCTTCCTTTTCTCTCTCTCTCTCTTTTCCCTCCTCCCCTCCTCCCTTTTCCCTCCTCAAACCCAAAAAGTTTTTAGGAGTGCAATTGATGTTTTTTTTTAGCTGGTTCTACCACAATCTTATCTTGAAAAAACTTGGGCAAAAAAAGTCAAACCCGTTGATTAAAATTAAACACTTTCTCGTTTTTAAATTCCCGGAAAAAATTTTTTTTTTTCAAGCCCTTTTATACAAACCCTCAAAATAAAACTATGCTGCAACCCTGGGGACCCCTGCCATGCAAATTTTATAAAAAATTTTCTAAGTCTGTATAAACGGGGCTCAAACGGGGCCCCTTTTGGGAAAAAAAAACCTTTTCAAAAAAGGGTTTAAAAACTATTAAATATTTTTACAAAAAAAAAATAAAAAACATATATTTTAAATAATACAGGGGAAAAAACCCCCCCTCCTTAAAAGACAAAATTCCCAATGAATCATTTTCCCCCAAAAACGGTAAAGCCAAGGGGTCCCAATCCCCGAATAGACTTTTTCAAAACTATTTACATACTCAGGCCCCAAAGCTATGGAACTCCTCCCCGACTCAATTAATAGGGATCAATCATTAACAAAAAATTTAAAAACACCTCTAATCCACTTTTGGGATCAAAAATAACAAACCACCCCTTCTCCCCTCTCAAAATTGCCCCTCCCTCCCCAAAATTCTCTTGATTATGAAATCTTTTTACCTTCAATCATAAACTAAGTGAGGGTTGTGTTGGGGGCGTGTGTGGTTTTGTTGGGCGTGCGTGCGTGCTGCGGGGCCGGGGCTGCGTGCGGGGTCGGTTTATTGGGGGGGTTTTTTTTTTCAAAAACTTATGTTTTTGGGGCTGGGGTTTTTTTTTATGTGGTAGTGGATTTTTTTTCTTCAGTCTTTAAAAAACCCATCATATTCTCAAAGTTTGCTCTTTAATTATTCGCCTTTTTTTTTTTTTGGGTTTGATTGGGGTTTTTGGGGTTTTTTTTTTATTCAAAACAAAAATCTTCATTGATTCTTACTTCATATTTTTTTTTTTTTAAAAGGACCTTTTTATAACATTAAACCCAATATTTTCTCTGGGCTTATTTCTTACCCCCTTTTTTGTTTTCTTTTCCCCCCTTTTTTCAAAAACTTTGTTTTTTTAAAGGGGCCCCTTTTTTTTAAAGACAGATGGGGTGGATTGATTTTTTGGGGGGCATCTAAAACCCCCTCATATTCCCCATGTTTTTATCTGTAATTTTGCGCCTTTTTTGGGTTTTGTTTCGTTTTTTTTTTGTTTTTGCTGGGTTTTTTTTTTTTGTTTTTTGGGGGAAAAATTTTTTGTTTTGGGTTTTTTCCCAAATTTAAAACAAAATCATCATTGATTCTTATTCTTTTTTTTTTTTTTGAAAGATGCCTTTTTTTTTTTAACTTTTCCTTAATTTGTTTCGTCTATTTTTACCTGTTGTTTGATATTGGTAAGGTTTTTTTCCCTTGGTAATTGGATTTTTTAAAAATTGTTTTTTTTATTTTGAGTCAATCTTTTTATCTTGAGTTACCCCCCGAAAAGGGGGGGGGCCCTGGGGGAAAAAAAACACATGAGTCTTATCTTTATCCTCGAAAAAAAAAATTTTTTTGCCTTGCCTTGCTTGCCTTCCCTTTTGCCTTCCCTTCCTTCCCTTTTCCCCTCTCCTCTCTCTCTCCCCCCTCTCCCCCTTCCCCCTCCCCTTTTCCCCCTCCCCTCCCTCTCCCCCTCTCTCTTCTCTCTCCTCTCTCTTTCTTTTGGGGGGTGTGTGCGTGCTGCGTGTGAGTTGTGGTTTTGTGTGGTGGGGGTTGGGTGTGTGTGTGTGTGTGGTTTTGGGGTTTTGTGTGTGCGTGCGCCTACGTGGTGTATGTAAATCTTTTGCTTTTTTTTTTAATTTTATGCTTTTTAAAAAAGGGGGGACATAATTAGGGTTTAATGTAATTTGCTATTTTAATCCCCCCCAAAAAATAAATTATTGAGTTTTCCCCTTTTTTTTTTCTTTTTTTTTTTGAAATTTTTTTTTTATAAAAGAATTATAAATTATAAAAACTTATTTTATGACCAAATATTTTTGGGTGATGTTTTCATTGACTTAGCTCGTTATTTTTTCCCTTGTTTTGTACTTACTTTTTAGTTTTTTCCCTTTTTTTTTTAAAAAATCAAAATCCCCATTATTTTGTTTTTTATTCTTATTTTATTCTTGTTTTTTTTTTTAAAAAAATTTTTTTATTGTTTTACTGCCTTGTTTCTTGTCTCCGTTACTTATGTTGTTGTTGCATCTTGTTTTTTTTTTTTTTGGGTTTTTTTATTTTTTTTTGCTAGGGGGGTTTTGTCTTGAGGGTTACCCCGATGAGGGGGGGGATGGATGAAAGAAAAAAAAGCACATGATGATTTTTTTAAAATTTTTTCGAAAAAAAAGAATTTGATTTGACTTGACTTGACTTGACTTGACTGCCCTTGACTTACTTCCCCTCTCTCTCTCTTCCCCTCTCTTTCTCCTCTCTCTCTCTTCTTTCTCTCCCCTCTGTCTGTCTGTCCGTCTGTCCCTGTTGTCTGTCGCTGTCGTCTGTTTGTCTGCTGTCTGCCCTGTCGCCCTGCCCTGTTTTGGGGTGAAAGGGAAATTTTCTGAACAAACACAGAAACTAAAAGAAAAAACCAACGGGATGTCAACCTATTTCAGCACCCTCCGAACTAGCACAGTGGTGGAGAACAACCATACAGAAACATGGTTAAACTTTTTTTTCACAATCCTTTTCCATCAGTGGGCGGGTTTTGGACCACCCCCGAAAGTGCAAAATTTTTGTCCCCCCCCAAAAAAAAAAATCCCCAACAACAACGAAGAAAAAAAACCACCCCAAAAAACTGGGAGAAGAGAGGGAAAAAAAAAAGAAAGAAGCCCCCTCACAATTTTTAAAAAACAGGGAAAAACCAAATTTGTGGGCCCCTTTGGGCGATGTACTATTAAGATATTTCAAGCGTTTTTCTCTCTCCCTCCCCCTCTTCTCTCTCTCTTCTCTCCTCTCCTCCTCTCTTCTCCCCTCTGTCCCCTGTCTGTCTGTTGTCGTCTGTCTTCTTCCCGTCGTCTGTCCTCTCTCCTTTTTCCCCTCTCCTCTCCTCTCCCCTCCTCCTCTCCCCCTCCTCTCCTCTCCCCCCCTTCCTCTCTCCTTCTCTCTTCTCCCCCTCGGGGGGGCGATACCTATGGTTTTAAGGGAAATTGCGCTGGCAATTTTGGGAAAAACCCGGGGGGTTTGAGCCGGCGAGGGGAAATTTTTTTCTGGAGTTTAAAAACAGTCTGACTCCACCTCCCCAAAAATCCTTCGGATGAGACTTTAAACCGAGGGCCCCCCCCTGCGAAAAAAACGCAAAGGGGAACCTTTCGCACAAAGTTAAATCCCCTTTTTCCCCTTTTCGTAAAAGGGAGGCCCTCGTTTTTCCGGTGGGAACAGATGACAATATTTACAAAACGCATACACACGGGGCCGAAGAAAAAAAAAAAAAAATGATTGCTTTTTCCCGTTATCCTCGTATAAAAGAAAAAATAAAATAAAAAAAAAAATAAATCTCTCTCTCCAAAAAAAAATAATTTTTTCCTCTTGCATTTTTTTTTTGGGGGCTTTTTTTTTTCTTTTAATAAACTTTTTCCCCCCCCCCTCCCCCCTTTGCGTCCTAAACAAACCAAGAAAAAAAACTGTTGACAGACGAAAAGGGGAATGCAAGGTCGAGTGCCCTAAAAGAGTTAGTTTTTAAAGGGGACATTTCGTGTGGGCTGTTTTAAAAAAGAAGTGCAGATTTTAAACTTTTTCTTAAAAAACGTGCACAGACGGTACTTTTTGGGTTTTTTTAAAAAAAAAAAGGGGGGGGAAAGGGGGGGGGGGGGGGGGGGGTAAATAAAAATCTTTTTGGGGGCGTAAACAGTGGGCCCTATTTTTCTTTTTCAAACATTATCAAAATGGTCAAAAAACCCTACTAACAAATTTTTCTTTTTTTTTTTTTTTGGGGAAATTTTTTGGGTGAAAATTTTTAGGGTTGGGGGGGTTTTTTTGGGGGGTTTTTTTGTTTTTTGTTGTTGTTTTTTTCCCGGGTAGGGAGGGGGGGGGGGTACGCAAAAAAATCTCTTTTTTTTTTTAAATTTTAAAGGTACTTCTGTGTACTGTTAAAAGAAACCCTGGAACTGCCCGGGCCCCCATACCCCCCCAGTAGCAGGATCATGCGGGAAATATTGGGGTCACCCCAAAACAAGGGGCCATGCTCTACTTGCCCACTCCCCCCAAAATTTTTTTGGGGTGGGGGCTAAAATCGGGGCCCCCGGGTGTGCCTCCGCACCAGAACCTTGCGCACGCTTTTTTAAACCTGTTGGGCCCTTTTCCCGGGTAAAATTAGGCCTTGTGTGCCTTTGGGGAAAACAGAAAACAAAAATTTGAAAAAATGCTACACAGGGATATGGTTAAAAGAAAGCACATGAGTGCTTTTTTCTTTATACTATAAAAAGAATAAAATAAAAAAAAAAAATTTTGGGGGGGCCCCCCCCTTTTCTATAAGAAAAAAAATTTTTTTTAACGGGTTTTTAAGAGGGCGTCGTGCAGTCACATGTACACAGGGGACCGGGGTTACAGTCTCCCCCAAAGGATCTTCAGGAGGGGAAGTCCAACCGACAGCTGGAAAAGAAACCCAAAAATTTTGGACACCCAAAGGGGAAATAGTTTATTTTTTTTTATTTTTATTTTATATTTATAGCACTTTATGCCCACACGATTTCTCTGCTGAAACTCCCCCCCTGCTTCCCTGGGGGAGTTTTTTTGTACAAGTGCACGCCTACCCATTTTTAAAATAATATATATATATATATATTTTTATATATATATACTAAAAATAAAAATATATTTTATAATTTTTGCGCCCCCGGGGCCCCCCGGGGGACTCCAACCCCCCGATTTTCCCCTCAACAATAGAAATCAAGCCGCACTTGTATGCTATTTTGGGTTTTTTTTAAAAATAATTTTGCATCCCCTCCAAAAACCCCCCAAAGGAAGGCCTGCTCTTTCGAAAGGGGGAAAAGGGGGTTTTTTTAAACCCGTGCAAGGGGTTCTGTGGGGCATTCCACACGGGGGCCCGGTTGATAGTCTAAATGGGGAAAGACTTTGACATCATTTGGGGGCTTGAATTGCTTCCTCAAGATAACCGTATCGAAAAGGGAAAAAAAAAAAAATTTGCATAAATTTTGGGGGGGGGGGGGTCATTGTTTTAACCACTCACTACTCCTTTCCCCCCAAAATCCCCGAAGATGTTGGAAAAACAAAAGTAGGGAAAAAAAACAGCAAAATACCCCAAAAACACCACCCGCCACATCCATGGATATGCTCCGCACAGTTATTAACACAGACACACACGGCAGGTAGGGGGCGCAGAGCAAAAGCCCCGCACACACACCCCCAAAACCCCAAAAAAAAAACAAAACCACAAAAACAAAACACCAAACACACACCACACAACCCCAAAAACCACACACACAATTGGATGCATGGGAAGCAAACAAATTTCGAGAACTTCTCACCCCTCTCCTGCCTGTCTGTCTGTCTTCCTCTCCGTCGCGCAAGCTGTCTCATGTTGCGTTGAATGACCTTTATTTTGCACCCATCCAGTAAACGAAAAAGCACCCATGTTCGGTGCTGCTATGTACGCGAGGAGGACGGGCGGCGGTCTCAGAGGGATACGCGGCATAAAGGGGGGGGGAGACAGGCGCTTGGAAATAGAGACAAAAAGATGTAGAGGGCGATGCTTACGCACATAAGCAAATATCATCCCGTAATAAATAAACCCGAGTTGTTTCCCAGATGTATGCAGAGATTCCATGCTTCATTCATGAGTGTATTAATTAAGAGCAGCATTGAGGACATAATTATATGAAGCCTTGATGAGAGAAGGGGGGGCGGATAGCCTAGTGGTCAGAACAGTGCGGCTGGCAATTTGACGACCCGGGTTCGAGTCCGGTCGAGAAATTTTCTTCCTGGAGTTAACACATCAGTGCTGAACTCCACTCTCCCCAAAAGTCCTCCGGATGAGACTTTTAAAACCGAGGCCCCGTGTGGCGAAACGCACGCAGTAACATCTTGCGGCACAAGTAACTTTAAATCCTGTTGCCGCTTTTTTCGTAAGAGTAGCCATCGTGTGCGGTGGGAACTGATGACGAAATATTTACAAAACTGCATACACACGGGGACCGGAATGAAAAAAAGCACAATGATTGCTTATTTCTGTTATCTCGATAATAAAAGAATAGAATAAATAAAAATAAAGAAAGAAAAATAAGGAATCTCTCATTTCTTGGAAGAGATTGTTTTGCATGAAAGAGTGTGTGACACAAAACAAAGACACATTTTTTCTTCAACTACAGAAGACCAGGCAAATCCCGTTCGAGGGGATTTTACCCCTGGAGTTAACATCAGCGCTGACTCCAGTGGATCGGTCTAGGTGGTCTAGGTGGTAACCTTCTACCTAGAAAGTACAAATTTCCCGTCGGGAGTGTGGCGCCCGGGGTTGTAGTACCGCCTTTGGGCCCAAACTTTTCCCCAAACCCATTAGACCTTGAGTGGGGGTCCCCCCCTGGGCGCTAGTCTTTTCCGAATAGAACAATAAACCGAGCCCGTGGTTACACATCGACGTTTAGAGCACACGCAAAGAACCCACGGCAACAAGGGGGTTTACCTTGGCAAAATTCTGTAGAAAACAGACCACTCTGTCAGGGGAAGCAAATACAGTTGCAATGCAGGAAAAAAGAAAAAAAAAAAAGGGTAGGCGCTGCCTTTGTGGCAACGCGGCTCCTCCCGGGGAGGGGCAAGCCCGAATTTCAGACAGAAAGTCTGCTGTGACTAAAGGGTACAAAATACAAATACAAATACTCTTTCTTGGATTAGACTGTAACCGAGGCCTCGTCTGTGCGAGTGCACGCCAGAACATCTTTCGCACTCGTTAAATCCTGTTCCGCTTTTCGTAAGAGTAGGCCCATTGTGTGCCGGTGGGGACAGATGGCAAGATTGTCACAAGCTGCATACACTCCGGGGCTGATGTAAAAAAGCACATCTGGTGCTTATTCCATACAGATGAGAGGGGCGGCGGGGAGCGGGAAGGGATACACTGCTGGTGCGACCAAGGGGCGCGATGCGGCCTAATTAAAAATAACCAAAAAAGCTATTTGACAGGTTGGAAGCATCAGAGAAAAAGTTTAGAATCGAAACTGAGCCAAAATACAAAAAGCCAACAACGTAAAGTTTTTACACACGTGGAAGAACCTGAAGGAGAAACGATGACACCATGACTCAGGTGTTGTTGAGATTCTAAACGACCATGCCCCTGTGCCCTGCTAGCGCGGTGTGAGGGTCATTGGGCGGTGATAACAGCAAGGGACAATGGCGTGAGCGGCGAGTGGGAGAGTTGGCAAAGCACGGGCCGTGGGCTCAAAATAACATGTGCGATGGGGGCTATGGTGGCGCTCCATCACACATCATGATCATTTCTGCCCATGGTCTGAGAAGATGGGCCGTGATGGGAGACAGAAAGGGGAAACTGGGGGGTGGGGGGGGGGGGGGGGGGGGGGGGGGGGGAGGGGGGGGGCGGATGGGTGGGAGGGGGGGGGGGTGAGGCAGGGGAGGTATGGGTCGAGGGGGCGGGGGGAGGGGGGAGTGAGGGGAGTTGGGTGCAATCCAGGAAGGTAGTTGGGGGTCGTGTTGGTGGGGGGTGGTGGAGGGTTTGAGCCGGGGGGTCAGGGGGGGGGGGGGGGGGGGGGGGGGGGGGGGGGGGGGGGGGGGGGGGTGGGGGGGGGGGGGGGGGGGGGGGGGGACATCACATCACATCATCAAGAGACATGAGATAGACGTTATTCCTCTCTCTCGTCTCCTCTCTCTCTCTCATCTCTCTCCCTCTCTCGCTCTCTCCTCTCTCCTGGGGGGGGGGGGGGGGGGTGGGGGGGGGGGGGGGGGGGGGGGTACCGGGGGGGGGAGGGGGGGGGTCGGGGGGGGGGGGGGGGGGGAGTTCGCAGGAGGGGCGGGGGGGTGGGGGGGTGTGCGATCCGAATCGTAGGTCGGGGGTTGGCTGTGAGCTCCTGGAAGTCGCTCTTCTCCTCGACTCCTCCTCTCCTCTCTCTCGCGGGTTCATCCACAGCAGGGTCGAGGATGGAGGGCATATGAGGGTAGGCTGCTCTCTCTCTCTCTCTTCTTCTCTCTCATCTCTCTCTCTCCTCCCCCTCATATCTTCCTCTCGCTCGCCTCTCCTCTCTCTCTCTCTCTCTCTCATCACATCATGCAGGAGTGGAGGCATGATAGACTGCTCTCTCTCTCTCTCTCTCCCATCTCTCCTCTCTCTCCTCTCTCTCTCACACGCAATCTCCTCCGGGGGGGGGCGCGTGGCGGGGGGAGGCGGTGGGGGGGGGGGGGGGGGGGGGGAGGGGCACTCTGCTGCAGGTCTCTCGCGAGCACCGCATCAGAAGAGACATGAGATACTGCTCTCTGTCTGTCTGTCTGTCTGTCGGTCTGTCTGGTCCTGTGTCGGAGTGACTTGGGGGTCTGGGGGTGCAGTGCGTCGCTGTTCTGGGGGGGGGAGGTGAGGGGGGGGGGGGGGGGGGGCGGGATGGGTGGGTTGGGGCGTGGGACACGTGGGGTCTGGTTAGTCCGCGGGGGGGGGGTCTGCGTGGTCTCGAGCGGTATCTCGGGCTCTCGCTCTCTCTCCTCTCAATCAGCTCTCTCCTCTCTCTCTCTCCTACTCGCTCTCTCTCTCTCACAGTGTAAAACAAATAGATGTACCAGCCCTAATTATTTATTTCGTTCTTTATAAATGAATTGGCAATAGAAATCATAGAAAAGGGTAGGCAAGGGCAAATTTTAACTGTTGATCCTGTGAATTTTTCATAATTGTTATTGGCTGATGATATAGTTTTTGTTTTCCAAAGACAGTTGTTGGTTTGGGGGCTCAGCTTAACAGCGTACACATGCAGGGATAAATTACAATTAAAGTTAATTCTTTTCTAAAAGTAATGTGTTGTATTTAGAAAGGTTGGGGGTTTTGCTGCCGAGAGAAAGATGGGTATATGCCGGTGCCGTCATTGTTTGTTGTAAAATGCCTATGGATATTAGGAATTTTTTCTCTACTGTTTGGCTTTTGTTGCTGCATGTAAGGACCTAGTGTAGTAAAGCAAAGCAATGTGCTTTTCTGTATAATGATGAAACTGTATGCACTGGAAATAACAACTCTTTGACCTGTTTCTTAAAATGGTTTATTTCTCAAGATACAAACCAGAGTTCAATATGGATCCGATTGTGGGGTACAGACAAAAGAAGGCAGTTACGCAGATTGACTCTGTTCATTTTAGTTGGTCTCAAAAAGATTTTACGTTTTGACTTGAAAACTCCAAATGATATTAGTTTTATGAAGAATTTTAATAGCTAAAAAAAACAATATAATTAAAGATTGGACTCACTTCCTACATACACAAGTTAAAACCAGTAGCAAAGCATCCTTACTTTTGCTGTTATTTCCCACAGAAACTGCACAGTTCCCGCGAGCAAAGGGGGAGTGCGTTTACGCTGGAGTTAGAATTTTCCAAATTAAAAGAATGTATCTTAAAGACCTTCAGTTTGCAATTAGGTTGCTAGATCAGTCCCTTGTTATTGTCCAGATTGTCACATCCTGAAGCGAAAACTGGGACTACCACCAATGTTAAATCGTTCAATCTAATATTAAAAAAGCAGCAAAACTCTTCTCTACTTTTTTTAAGTCTAACAGGAAAGAGAAACATGCTAGGACATGCTGGGTCATGTAATTTACTGTAGTTTGTGCCCAAGGTCAACAGTGTGAGCCAAGAGCTGAGCAGACTAAAGACAAGCGTGACATGGGCCACCTGACACTGATGGCCCATTTCAAGCAGATTTGTAGTGAATTGCAATCCTGCCCTGTTGCAATAGGTGAAAGCTTACAGCACAAAAAAATCATTTAAATTTTGAACTCACTCGTCTCT
>JASPKP010003650.1:17500-19346 GCA_030674155.1 Stramonita haemastoma
TTTTTAATACTATACAGTATTTCCAGAGACGAAAGCAACCCACACAAATCGACACACACAACACAAAACACACACACACACACCACAAACACACACACACGGAGACACACAACACACACACAAATACCACAACACTACAAGCACAGGTATTAAGAACATACAGCATACACAGCACAACACACCGCGAGACACACAATGTGGGTAGCCTCGTGCACTGGCACGGTCCGCAAAAATGCAGAGCACGGCTACGAGCGTTATAGCATAGAAGAGGATGGGGCAACGACACACCCATGTACTGGAGGAAACCACTATGCCGCCAACCTACGGACCAGACTTCCTGGCGAGCGCGTAATACATGCATCACGCATCAGGTACAACAGATAACCCGACGTGCGCACGGACACAGCACACCCAGTTAAGTTTGTGGTTAGATGAAAACAAGGGGGCAACACGCACACTCTACTTTGGTTTTTGTAACCACGTTTGGCATATATACCGTAAAGGAGAGCGATATAGACTAGTACAGTTTAGTATACTATCGTAGGATTAGTATTTTGTCTCAGGGGTAAGTTCTATCGCGCGGGGGGGGTGTTGAGGGGGGGGGGGGGGGGTGGGGGGGTGGGGGGGAGGGGAGGGGGGGTTGGGGGGTGTGGGAGGGGGGGGGTGGGGGGTGGAGGGGGGGGGGGGGGGGGGGGGGGGGGTGGGGGGGGGGGGGGGGTGGGGGGTGGGTGGGTAACAATCGAATCCGAACCACCGGTCTCCCTTGCACCGCGCTGGCTCCCGCCCCGGGCCGTTAACCCATTTGAGGCCCCTGGGGGTTATGTAACAACACAGAAAAAAGCACAACTCGCCCATCCTTCTACGCACAAAGTATATTTCATTAATCCCCCGCATAAACGCCCACCGCTCCTTCTCCCCCACCCCCTCGCCTCCCCCCAGAGTTCAGGTGATGAGCAGCCGCGAGTCCACCATAAACGGGCCAACGCCAAGGCGACGCCTCTCAATAAAAAAAAAAAAAAACCCACAACAAACAAACCCAAAACCCCCACAAACACACAACAACCCCAAAAAAAACCCCAACCCCAAACCCCACCAAAAGGGGACCCCACCCCCCAAAAAAACCCCCAAAGACTTTAAAAAAAGCAAACCCAAAACCCCGGGAAAAAACCACACCAAACTAAAGAACAGCTTCCCACGCCAAAAAACCCCCCATTATTTTTTTTAAAAAAAACTTTTTTTTAAAAAAACAACATTAAAATTTAAAAAAAAAGGGCCAAAAACCCCCTTTTTTTTTTAAAAAAAAATTTTTGCCTAATACTTTTTTTGGAAACAAAGACAAAATTTGAACTATTGTAGAATAGAAATCAAATTTTAAAAAAAATCGGGGGGGGGGTTTTTTTGGGGGGGGGGGGGGTTTGTGGAGGTTTTTTTTTTTTTTTTTTTTGGGGGGGGGGGTTTGGGGGGGGGTAAATTTTGGGGTTTTGGGGGGGGTTTGGGGGGGTTCCCGGGGGCCTGGGGTTTTGTTTGGGGGGCTTGGATTTTTGGGAGTTTTCAATCGCCCGGGGGCCCGTTTTTCCCCGGTCCGGGGGGTTCGGTGTGGGCGGGTTATTTTTGGAAGGAAGCCCTCTAAAGGGACCCAGTCGGGCGGGTTTTTTTGGACTCGGGGCAAAAAAATTTTTCCGAAAAAAAATTGTCGTAACTTTTTAAGGCAAAAACCCCTCCCCCATTTTGGAAAACCCCAAATTTAAACCTATTTTTTAAAAAAAAAAAAAGTATTAAATAATGGCCCCGAAAGTTTAAGTTTCCGCAAAAAAGCCACCCCCTCCCCTTTTTCCTCCTCTCCCTT
>JASPKP010003651.1:0-2500 GCA_030674155.1 Stramonita haemastoma
GGGGAGAGTTTTTTTTCCCGTTTTGTTTTAATCTGTCCACTTTCGGACAAGAAACTACTTTGCGACACCACACCCGGGGTTTTTTGGGTTTTTTTTTTTAGGCTCTTAGTCTTATCAGGTGATATAAGTTCCTGGTGTAGTTTAATACTGGTACCGCTGCTTTGAGGGGTAGAGAAAGATTTTGATGTGTGGCAGCGGTGTTATCAGAGCGGTGTATGGTAAGAACACAATAATGTCCGTGTCTTCCTTTTCATGTCGCCATCTTGAGGAATTAGGAGAAGAGAAATCAGACAAGCTCCTAAGGAGAACTATGACTGGGAGAAAACAGAGAACCAGTGAAAGCATTGTCATCAGTACAGTGGAAGTACAAGTCTAAACCATACAGAAAAATGCAGAACTACGTTTGTATTCATCTGTGAATCATGTTGTGTGTATGTATGTGTGTGTGTATGAAAAGGTAAGGGCCAGATAAAAGCGTATATATTTGATATGTTTTAAATATTTTCTGAAAAATCGGGGGTGGGTGGGGGGTGGGGGAGACGAGAGTTTGTTTATTGGATATATCTAACCTATTTTGTTGTTTTGTTGTTTTTATAAAAATTTAAAAAAAAGAGTCAGGGGAGTTGAACGAGAATTGGTGGTGTTTGGTGTGTCTAAGTACTTGTGTGGCAATTTGGTAGGGAAATCAGAGTTTGTGTATGTGATGTGTCTACATGCTTTGGTAGAAAAACTTGGGGGGAGAGAGACGAAAGTTTTGTGTGTTTGATGTAGGTTAAGATATTTTGTGGGAAAAAAACTTGTGGGCAAAGTTTAATATGAGTCGGTGTATTTGGTGTGTCTAAAACGTCTCGTGAAACATTTTGGGGTGAAACTAGGGCTTGTGTGTTTTGTTGTGTTTGAAACCTTTTATTTATCGGTAAAAATCTAGCGGAAAAAAAGGAGCGTTTATAGAATGTCCTCTCTCTTTTTTTCGTTCCTCAGTTAGAGCACTGAGAATTAACCAATGGTGAGATTTTGTATATGCAACTGTTTGTGCCCACCATTAAGGTAGCCACACTCCGACTTAGGAGATATTTGATGTATCTAGAATATTTGATGAATAGCTAGGGGAAAAAAAGAGTTTGTAATCTGATGGCTTTGACATGATATCTGAAAAGCAACATGGGAGTCGGGAGTTGGTGTGTTTGCTGTTTCTGAAATACTTTGTGGAAAAACTCAAGGCGAACCGAGAGTTTGTATGATTATTTGATGTGTCTTAAACAGTTTAAGAAAGGTAAAGGGAAAGGTGTCCCATAACCTAGGCCGTCGTAAGGGAGCGAGGCATCAGAGACCTCAGCTTCTCTAGGGGCCAGCATATTGAGGGCGGCGCCCATCTCCTCTCCCTCGCTGCTTTACCTTCCCTGACCTTAAAGAGGGCAGGTACCCATTTACAGCTGGGTGAACTGGGGGAACTGTACTGAAGCTAAGGCGCGCAAACGGTCACCCATCCGACAGGTAACCACGCTCGACGCTGCTTAACTTGACTGGGGGGAAAGCGAGCGCTCTGACCACTGAGCTACCCCACTCCCAGTTTACTTTCAATTTATGGTCGGAATTAGCGCATTGGTCAGAACACTCCTTCTTCCTAAGTTAAAGTGAGGGAGTATGCAGTATGCAGTTTTGCTTTGATACCACATCAATCTAGATATCTTTAGCTACCTTTGCCTTTTACCTTTACCACATAGTTGTTATCACCTGTCGTGGTGTGATGGTCACTGGCTCTGAGGTTTCATGGAACCATGGTGACCAGTTTGTGTACTCTCGGTCTTCTGTCTATTGAAGTCAGAGCTATAGATCTAAATCAAAATGAGGTTACTGCACCTAGATTGAATTCTATGTACCCCGGATACCATACTACATTACATGACTGATTATTATTATTATTATTATTATTATCATTATTATTATTATTATTATTATTATTATTATATTATTATTATTTAAAAGAATAAATACATGAAACACTGAGAGGGGGGAGCGTAGCCTTGTGGTAACGGCGTTGAGCTCAAGATTTTAGGGGCCTAGGTTCAAGCCAGGGTCTCTCTCTCTCTCTCTCTCTCTCTCTCTCTCTCTCTCTCTCTCTCTCTCTCTCTCTCTCTCTCTCTCTCTCTCTCTCTCTCTCTCTCTCTCTCTCTCTCCTCTCTCTCTCTCTTTCTCTCTCGCTACGCATGAATGTCTCAATTGAAGCCACCATTCCAGGAATTTTTTTTTCTTCTGCAGTTTAACGTCAGTGCCGTCCCCACTCCACCGGAAAGTCCTATGAAATCGAACTCCCGTGCGCTAACGCTTGTAGAATGTCTTGTACACATGTTAAAACCCGTTCTGCCTTTGGGAAGAGTAGCCGATTCGTGTCAGTGAGAACGTATGACAAAAGTAAGACGCAAGCATACTGGTGTTGTCTTTAGATATCAACCCCCAAGATGAAATGCGGCTACCTTCATTGGTGGGCACAACTGGTTGC
>JASPKP010003651.1:15000-19339 GCA_030674155.1 Stramonita haemastoma
CACCTTTAAGGTCGCTGTATTCCGACTCGGAGAGGAGCGAGCGAATCGTCTTGCTATCGTGACTTTAAAAAGGGCTAAACATCCATAAAGGCATACTGTAATAAATTATGGTCACGGTAAAGGTGTCCCATAACCTATGTGGTCGCTGGGGAGCGAGGCATCAGACACCTCAGTTTCTCTAGGGGGCCAGCATGTTGTGAAGGCGGCGCCCATCTCCTCTCTCCCTCGCTGCTATACCTTCCTGACCCTAAAGAGGGCAGGTATCCACTGACAGCTGGGTGAACTTGGACACTGTGCTGAAGCCAAGGCGTGCGAACGGTCACCCATCCACTCGATAACCACGCTCAAACTGCTTGACCTTAGCTTGTGGGGGGGGAGAGCAAGTGCTCTGACCACTCAGCTGCCCCCCCCCCCCCCCCCTTCCGTAATACTGTAGTACACTCCTGTTAAAACAAAAGTTAGTTAGTTAAAGTCTGTCCCGAGCCTAAGGCTCATCAGGCCGGTGCTTATCCCAGTTTCTGTGGCGTTAAGCGACTGAGAGTCATAGACTCCCCCCTGGATAGGACGCCAGTCTATCGCAGGGTTAACCCCCAACACAAGGTTGGTACCCCTTTCACACCTGGATGGGGTGAGAAAATAGCCGCAAAGTGCCTTTTCCAAAGGCACAACGCCATAGCCGAAAGCTGGGATCGAACCCGCAACCTTTAGATTACGAGTCCAACGCCCTGACCACTAGACTACAGCGGCGGCTGTAAAACACAAAGCCCTGTTTTATATGACTAGGTCTTGAACTTTGAACCTTAAACTTTGATCCGGTCGCTACTGTGGTCTCAGAAAACAGTGCACCATAACAACTCCTGGTCCAACAAAAGACGTGGACAAGCCTTTGGCCGCTGGACACTGGCTTGCTGTATCGTAAAGCGGTCCTTGTCCTTAAGTGAACGGGCTCAACCGAGGTTAAGACCTTCTCCTCACTAGGTCTGGAAACTTCTTGTGGAAAAAAAACACACTAACCTTTTCCTTTCATCAGGTAGGCAGTCAATGCACAGACTGCAAGCAAATTGCAAGACAAACAATGCCAGATTGATTATTGATACTGTCTTTGCGAGTGTGTAAACCCGGTAACACAACAAGGTTTTTATCTCGGAAAAGTTTGCAAGTACTTATTTTATGTCCACTGTTTATGAGGGTGTTTGGGTTTTTTTCAAATACTTATGTGACATTTTTTATATTGCCTTTACTTTTGGGTCGTATTTTCATGTGTGTTGATGTAAAATGATGTGCTAAAAATGAATGAAAGTAATTTGCAGTTGCGTTTGGATCAGTTTGCGCAGTTGAATGCCTTTTAGCTTAATCCACCAGTTAACGACCCTAAATCCATTTAAGGACATAACACTGGCTCCTAACAGCAAAAGTGGAGGGAGAGGAGGGGTGGGTGGTGAGGAGGAGAAAAGGTGACCGTCTGATTTAGTATATAGTGTAGACAACGGATTACTTAGCATGTGTCTGCGATACGCAGGACACTACTCTTATCAGTGATATTAGAACCGTATGCCTCCCCCCCCCCACCCACCCATCTCCCCACACACTCACCCCACGAGTGTCATAGGTTGTAGCAAATATTTGTGTTGGACAGTACTTCAAACGTTGTCTTCAGCCATTTGGAGATGAAATTTCTCTTGAAAAAGTGCTTAATGAACATTTCGGGGTAGAGGGTAGGGGGTGGGGGTTGGGGGGAGGGGGGGGGGAGGAAGAGCCTAGTTGGTTCAAAACACCACACGAGAGAGGCCTGTTCTATGGGATTCCTCCCCCACCCCCCACCCCCTGGAGTTACTATGAATGTATGGGTGTGTGTGGTTTAGGAATTGGGGGAAGGTTACGATTGAACTCTGGGGTTGTGAATGGTGGTTGTCTGTTGTGGGTTATATGGGTTATGAATTGTGGGTTATGTGGGTTATGAATTGTGGGTTATGTGGGTTATGAATTGTGGGTTGTGAATTGTGGGTTGTGAATTGTGGGTTATGAATTGTGGGTTGTGAATTGTGGGTTATGTGGATTATGAATTGTGGGTTACGTGGGTTATGAATTGTGGGTTTTGAATTGTGGGTTATGTGGATTATGAATTGTGGGTTCTGTGGGTTATGATTTTTGGGTTGTGAATTGTGGGTTACGTGGGTTATTAATTGTGGGTTATGTGGGTTATGAATTGTGGGTTATGTGGGTTACGAATTGTGGGTTGTGAATTGTGGGTTGTGAATTGTGGGTTATGTGGGTTATTAATTGTGGGTTCTGTGGGTTACGATTTTTGGGTTGTGAATTGTGGGTTATGTGGGTAATGAATTGTGGGTTGTGAATGGTGGGTTATGTATTGCGGGTTATGTATTGTGGGTTATGTGGGTTATAAATTGTGGGTTCTGTGGGTTACGATTTTTGGGTTGTGAATTGTGGGTTATGTGGGTAATGAATTGTGGGTTGTGAATGGTGGGTTATGTATTGCGGGTTATGTATTGTGGGTTATGTGGGTTATAAATTGTGGGTTCTGTGGGTTACGATTTTTGGGTTGTGAATTGTGGGTTATGTGGGTAATGAATTGTGGGTTTGTGAATGGTGGGTTATGTATTGCGGGTTATGTATTGTGGGTTATGTGGGTTATAAATTGTGGGTTGTGAATTGTGGCTTATGTGGGTTATGGGTTGTGAATTGTGGGTTATGAATCGTGGGTGGGGTACAAATTATTGCAGGTGTATTCTTTCTTTAATTTAATGCTGTTCACTCAAAACAGGAATAAGACGACAGAAAAAGAAATAATTGGTGAAGATTTATGACAAATGCATTACATGTAGAGAATGTGTGTATCAATCAATCAAACAATCAATCAATCAAATTTTTATTTCCAGATGGTACATTGAGTAAGCATCGATTTGCTTTTTCCATCAAGCCATCTATCTAAAGAAAAGAAAAACAAAATCAAAAACAACTGCAAAAAACAAAATAAAGCAACACAAAAAAACAACAAAAATCAAAGCAGAAAATCCCTAGCAAAACAATAAAACCAACAAAGAAAGAAAAGGGGAAAAAAAAAAAAAGAAACAAAAAAACAAAAACAAACATTTCACCAACATTAATTAGCTAACATGATTTCAACAACCTTAAAATAGAATGTCTATAGATAAAACAAGCACAATAGCAACCAAAACAACCATAAGAGGAGAAAACATACACACACACATACACACACACACACACACACACACACACACACACACACACACACACACACACACACACACACACACACACACACACACAAAAACACACTCCCACTCAAAATTCATACGCACGCGCGCGCACACACACACACACACACACACACACACACACACACACACACACACACACACACACACACACACACCACACACACACACACACACACACACACACACACACACACACACACACACACGGTTTGCACTCATCCACTCAGCACGTATACTCGTACGTACATGCATACATTTTGAGTCTTTAAAAAATCATATAGTGTCAAAGAAAAACAAAAAAAAACAAAAAAAAAAAACAAAAAAAACAAAAAAACAAACACAACCCCCCCCCTCCACACACACACACACACACACACACACACACACACACACACACACACACACACACACCACACACACACAACACACACACAACACATATGCTTATATCAGATACAATGTAACCAAAAAACCATTATCTAAGACTTAAAAAAAAAAAAAAGAATCCTAAAATGTCAATAAGCAATTAATGTCAGATTAAAATATCTCTATACTTCAATTCATACTTTATATTTCTAAAAAGAAGATAAGGAAAAAACAACAAACGCAACAATACTTATAATAATATCCATCACCACTGAGAGGAAATAACATATATACGCTAACAAACATACAATCAAACAAAAGAAAAAAGAAAGGGAAAAACACAACACACACACACACACACACACACACACACACACACACACACACACAACACACACACCACACACCAAAAAAAAAACGAATACAAAAAAAAACCTAACAAAAAACAAACAAACAAACAAACAAACAAACCAAAACAACAAAAAAAACCAATCCACACGGATTATATGTTAGAAGGAAGAAAAGAAAAAACAACAAAAGCAACAATACCATATAATATGTGTGTGCATGCTTGCGTGCGCGTGTATGTGTATGTGTGTATGTGTGGGTGCGTTGCGTGCGTGCGTGCATGTGTGTGTGTGCGTGCGTGCGTGCGTGTGTTGCGTGCATGCGTGTGTGTGTGTATTTTTTTTATTTCATTCTTTTATACCAAG
>JASPKP010003652.1:0-19338 GCA_030674155.1 Stramonita haemastoma
CCCCTATTGTCTCCCTCTACTCCCCCCTCTACTCCCCCATAGTCTCCCTCTCCTCTACTCCCCCATAGTCTCCCTCTACTCCCCATATTCTCCCTCTCCTCTACTCCCCCATAGTCCCCCTCTCCCTCTACTCCCCCATATTCTCCCTCTCCTCTACTCCCCCCATAGTCTCCCTCTCCTCTACTCCCCCTACAGTGTCCTACACTCCCATAGTCTCTGTCACAACACAAAAAATCCCCAACGCCCAAAAAGGACGAGCTTAGATTGTGGTTGCGACTAGCTCGATTATATTCGTCCGGAAAAGGGGTGGCAATCACAGCAATCTCCCAAAGCACGGCTCAAAAGGCAAAAAACATTACAAACATGACGCTTTATTTCACTTTCATACAAATTTAACAATTTTAAGCTAACATGCCCCTTTCCCCCCCTCCGCCCTTCCTAACACCCCTAACCCCCTACGCAAATATATAAACAAGGGAAAAAAATCAATGAAAATAATACTCTCTCACACACACACACTCTCATAGTCTGTTCACAATGGGGGGAAGGCATCAGGACAGGAGGAAACGTGGGGGGACACTCAACTTCTGCAACTGCCACAGTGCTGACGTTGAGGCGTTGGACGTCAGTGTCCAGCTCAGCTTCGCAGCATGCTGTGGAAGGTCCTTGCTCCTCTCGTCATCCCCTCTGCTGAGATGGCCCGGGGAGGACTGCTGGAACGCTGGGTGCGGAGTTTTTGCCCGACAATGTCCAGACCTGAAGCCTGTCCCATACCGACATCCAGTCCCGCCTGCCCAACACACAAAGCTGTGACAAGAATTAATATTTGGTCACAATATGAGTGTCAACCATCCCGCGCTTTCCCCCACTTTAACAATTTATACAACCTCCATCAAACTCCTCCATGAGGTTACTGCTATCAGTTCAAATAAGCTGTAACACAGACATACAAATAAACACGACATAACCTCTGACAGCAACATATATTGCCACAGTCAGAGGAACAGGACGGATTACTGGGGACAGTACTCGAAATCAGACGACGCTGGTGAACCTGCGGTCCCCTCCAGTTTCAATCCACCGCGACTGCCCGAAAACCCCAGAACCATAAAAAGAAACAAAAGAATGTAGCGCTGAAAATAAAGTCTTGGAAACAAAAGGAATCTGCATGTTCGGAAAAATCTACCTTCTCTCTTCACCCACCAAGCAAGAGTTCGAAAGAAGAAACTATTGGAACAAAACATAAAGTGGTGAAGTCGTGGGTTCGAAACCCCGGTGCAACACCCACCCACTCCAGTCGGCGGAATGAGTAAATAATTCAAACAAATAAGTTGCATGCACCCAAAAAAAAAAATGTTGGACACTTCCGAGTGTCTAAAAAAAATGGTGTAGAGGTAAAGGACCTCCCTTCAGTCACCTTGAAACCATACCTCCCCCTAGTCCTTAGTCCCCATCCCCTCCCTTAGTCCCCCTTTCCTCCCCTCCCCCTTTCCTTTCCTCCCCTCCCCCTAGTCCCCCTTTCCTCCCCTCCCGTAGTCCCCCTTTCCTCCCCCTCCCCCTCCCTTAGTCCCCCCTAGTCCCCCTTTCCTCCCCTCCCCCTCCCCTCCCTTAGTCCCCCTAGTCCCCCTTTCCTCCCCTCCCCCTCCCTCCCTTAGTCCCCCTAGTCCCCCTTTCCTCCCCTCCCTTAGTCCCCCTCCCTTAGTCCCCCTCCCCTCCCCTAGTCCCCTCCCTTAGTCCCCCCTCCCCTCCCTTAGTTCCCCTTTCCTCCCCTGCCTTAGTCCCCCTTTCCTCCCCTCCCTTAGTCCCCCTCCCCTCCCCTAGTCCCCTCCCTTAGTCCCCCTCCCCTCCCTTAGTTCCCCTTTCCTCCCCTCCCTTAGTCCCCCTTTCCTCCCCTCCCTTAGTCCCCCTCCCTTAGTCCCCCTCCCCTCCCCTAGTCCCCTCCCTTAGTCCCCCTCCCCTCCCTTAGTTCCCCTTTCCTCCCCTCCCTTAGTCCCCCTTTCCTCCCCTCCCCTTCCCCTCCTTTAGTCCCCCTAGTCCCCCTTTCCTCCCCTCCCCCTCCTCCCTTAGTCCCCCTAGTCCCCCTTTCCTCCCCTCCCTTAGTCCCCCTCCCTTAGTCCCCCTCCCCTCCCCTAGTCCCCTCCCTTAGTCCCCCTCCCCTCCCTTAGTCCCCCTTTCCTCCCCTCCCCTAGTCCCCTCCCTTAGTCCCCCTCCCCTCCCTTAGTTCCCCTCCCCTCCCCTAGTCCCCTCCCTTAGTCCCCCTCCCCTCCCTTAGTCCCCCTTTCCTCCCCTCCCCCTCCCCTCCTTTAGTCCCCCTAGTCCCCCTTTCCTAACCTTGCCTATGTCCTGTGTTCATGAGATTTATTTGAAAGGTGAAAATCTGCAGCTTGCTCATTTTAGTGCCGTTGTGTTACGCTGTCTTGTTTGCCTAATTCCAAATTTCCGGTCACTCTTTGCTTTTTGTGGGTTTTTTTGTTGAGCACAAGAGTGCTTATTCCATTATCCCCGATATAAAAGAATAAATCAAATCTCTCTCTCTCTCTTTCTTTCTTTCTCTCTGTCTCTGTCTCTGTCTCTGTCTGTCTGTCTGTCTGTCTGTCTGTCTGTCTCTCTGTCTCTGTCTCTGTCTCTCTCTCACACCTCTCTCTCTCTCTCTCTCTCTCTCTCTCTCTCTCTTCTCTCTCTCTCTCTCTCTCCTCCTCTCTCTCTCTCTCTCCTCTCTCTCTCTCTCTCTCTCTCTCTCTCTCTCTCTCTCTCCACCCCCATTCTCCCTCCCTCTTTACAACCACTTTTCCTTCCACTTCTGTTCCCAACATTTCAATAATTAAAAAAAAGCAACAAAAGCAACACCAGCAACAAGAAGAAGACGAACAGCATCAGAGCTCTCAGCTCGCTCTCCCTGTGATAGTGTCACACTGTTGCTCCTGTCTGGTGTGTAAAGGATGCAGTGTACAGGGGAAAAAGCGCAGCTGGCTATTCTAAACCAACCGTGTGTTTTTGCCTTGTCTTTTAGCCCATAATTCAATTTCGCTTTTGCTTTCTGTCTTTTTTTTTCTTTTCTTTTCTTTTGATCATTTACAACAAAGTCTGTGTTTGTCCATGTTTGTCTACTCCAAAAATGCATGTCCCAGTTTGAAAATAAAAAGTTGCAGGTTGTCCATTTTAGTGGAGTTGTGTTACGCCCTCTTGTTTGCCTTGACAAACCAACAAACAAGAACAAAGATGAAACTAAGAAACAGACAAAGAACCACAAGAACAAATCAAGAGAGAGCCTAAAGAAACAAAGAAAGAACCTATAGAAACAAAGAAAGAACCTACAAAAACAAAGACAGAACCTACAAAACAAAGATTCTATAGAAACAAAGAAAGAACCTACAGAGACAAAGAAAAAACCTAGAGAGACAAAGAAAGAACCTACAAAAACAAAGAAAGAACCTACAGAGACAAAGAAAGAACCTACAAAAACAAAGAAAGAACCTACAAAAACAAAGACAGAACCTACAAAAACAAAGAAAACTACAGAAATAAAGAAAGAACCTACAGAGACAGAGAAAGAACCTACAGAAACAAAGAAAGAACCTACAGAAACAAAGAAAGAACCTACAAAAACAGAGAAAGAACCTACAGAAACAAAAACCTACAGAAGCAAACAAAGAACCTACAGAAACAAAGAAAAAACCTACAGAAACAAAGAAAGAACCTACAGAAAGAAAGAACAGCAAAAAGCATTGAAAGAGACTACATTAATACTGTTCATATCTGTCATTATCCTGCATTATCTTTTTTCTTCATCATTTCCTTCTTTCCTCCTTCCTTGCCCCCCCCCCCCACCCCCCCAACTCCCTCACCCCATCCCTCCCCCTTCTCATATCATGCATTCCTCCTTTTTTTGCATCCATCGACTATTTTTTTGTTTATTTTATCTATTTTTTCTTTTTTATCGAGGATAATAGAATAAGCACTCACGTGCTTTTTTACGTCCAGTCCCCGTGTGTATGCAGTTTTTGTAAATCTTGTCATCTGTTCCCAACGGCACACAATGGCGTACTCTTGCAAAAAGCGGAACATGATTTAACGTGTGACCAAGATGTTCTGGGTGCGTTCGCACATGGGGCCTCGGTTTACAGTCTCATCCGAAGGACTTTTGGGGAGAGTGGAGTCAGCACTGATTTTAACTCCAGGGGAAAAGTCTCCTCCAACGATAATCGAACTCGGGTCGTCGAATTGCGAACGCAATGTTCTGACCACAAGGCTATCCCGCCCCCTAGAGTTCCTAGGTTCATTTGGTATATTTTGTGTTTGCCAACGGTTTTGCCCACCATGAAGGCAGCTGACTTCCGACTTCGGGAATATCTGCTGAGTATGCTTGTGTTTCCATAACCCACTGAACGTTGGCATGACTTACAGGACCTTTAATGCGCATATCAAGATCTTCTGCATGTGTGTATACACAAAAGAGAATTAAGACACTGGCAGGTCTGCATTTGAAGTTGACCTGGAAGATCATCCCCCCCCACACACACACTCACACATATATATACACCACACACTAACACACACACTACACATACACAACACACACACACACACACACCACACACACAACACACACACACACACACACACACACACACACACACACACACACACACACACAACACACACACACACACACACACACACACACACACAACACAAACGCCGACGATATTCAAACTTCATTGACCCATGGATTGAAATCGAACAGTCGAAACCTCTCGGCTACAGCGTCTCGCGTGCATTCTTTCAATTCTGGACACACAAAAGATGTATACTGGCTCTCCACTCAATGTCACTCTCAGAGGGTTGTGGCTGTCTTGTGTTAATGGGATTTCTAATCTGAAGGGTGAAAAAAGGCAGCTTGCTTATTCTAATGGCATGCACACGGGGGTTGGATGAAAAAAAAAAAAAGCATATGATTGCTTATTCCATTATCCTCTATATGAAGGAATAGATAAAATAAATAAATAAATAATGGCTTGCATTGTGTTCCCCTGTTGTCTGCCATGCTCCCAATGTCGGGTCGCTCTTTCCTATTTTTTTCATTCTTCTTCTGATGTTTTCAAAATCAAGTCTGTGTTTTTAATGTGGTGGGTAGGTTTGTGTTTGTATATGTTTCAACAAAATACTAGTGCATGTACAGGGGGGGGTATATGTGTGTGTGTGTGTGTGTGCGTGCGTGCGTGTGTGTGTGTGTGTGTGTGTGTGTGTTTGTGTGTGTGTGTGTGCGTATGAGTGTGTGTGTGTGTGTGTGTGTGTGTGTGCTGTGTGTGTGTGCGTGTGTGTGTGTGCGTGCGTGCGCGCGTGTGTGTATGAGTGTGTGTGTGTGTTTGTGTTTGTGTGTGTGTGTGTGCGTGTGCGTGTGGGTGTAAGTGTGTTTATGTGTTTCTATGTGTCTGTGTGTTTGGGTGTGTGTTATGGGGGTAAGTTTGCGTGCGTGCGTGCGCACGCGCGAGCACGCGCGCGCGCGTGTGTGTGTGTGTGTGTCGGAACAGGAGGTGTTCATACATGCAACATAATGTTTCAAAGTTTTAGAAGCAGCACACACGTGCGCCTGCACGCACTCACACACGTACACAAACACACATCTCTCTTTTTCTCTCTCTCTCTCTCTCTCTCTCTCCTCTCTCTCTCTCTCTCTCTCTCTCTCTCTCCTCTCTCTCTCTCTCTCTCTCTCTCTCTCTCTCTCTCTCTCTCTCTCTCTCTCTCTCTCTCTCTCTCTCTCTCTCTCTCTCTCTTCTCTCTCTCTCTCTTCTCCTCTCCTCTTTCAGTCTCACCCCTTCTCCTCCAAAACTTAGAACTCCCTCGTTTCTTAACACAAAACCTTTCATTTTCAGCCCCTGTTGCAGTGTCCAAGTGTTGCCCATGTTTTGTACTTCTCTTCTCTTCTCTCTTCTTTGTCTTTATTTTTCTTTTTTTACGGGAGGGGGGCGGTCATTGTCCCTCTCTCTTTACCCTTTTGTTCCCCAGCACAAGATAGCTATTGCCTGGCTTTGTGATTGTGCCTCTGTTTATTGTTCTTGTGATTTCTTTTCCAATGGCATTTTTATAAATGGCATACAGTCTCTTTCGCTCTGCTGTTCATCTGTTTAGCAGCTTATAGCTCGTCTGTATATATACGTTTCAATATTCACATTTTATTTGTTTCTTGCCTAAAGCTCCGAGAGAGTTTTGCGAATGCGATCTTTTTTTGTCCACAACTAAGCTAGCTGCATTGTGATTTGGGCTATGGTGTCTAAATACGACACCAGTGTGCCTGCGGGTTTGTTGGGGGTTTTTTGGTTTGTTCGGGTAGGATTTTTTGTTTTCTTTTTCTTTGGGGGGGGGGATGGTTTGGGTTTGTTTTGTGGGGTGGGGGTGTCATCTGCTCTTACAGGCAAATGGTCTATTCTTCCTAAAGGCAGAACGGGTTTTGACGTGTGCACAAGATGTTCTACGTGCTTTCGCACACAGGGACTCGATGTCATAGTCTCATTCAAAGGACTTTGGGGGAAGTACAGTCAGTGCAGATGTTAACTTCTGCAAAAAAACAAAAACCCTTGAACGTGTGTCGATCCCAGGCCATCAAAACACGAGGTCAACGTTCTAACCACTATGCTATCCCCATCCTCACCCCCCCCCCCCCCCCACCCATGTTCAAAAGAAAGTATGTATTTGTCTGCAGGGGGTCTGATTGTTTGTCCAAGAAAGCCTCAGTGTCGGTACATGCATGCCACACTCTGTTCTTCTCTCTCCCTCTTTCAAAAATGAAGTCTGTTTCCTTTGTTGTTGTCTTTATTCAAACATGCACGTGCGCTTACGCGCAAACATGTGTTATTTGTGTGTTTCTCGTTCCACGAAAACACACTATATCATAAGTATGCATGTATGTGTGAGTGCGCATGTTTGCTTGTTCACACACACAAATGGGCGTGCGCACACACACACACGCGCAAGTGCACGCACACACACGCTCGCACGCAGGCATGCAGGCACGCACACACATACAACACACACATACACACACGCGCGCGCGCGCGCGCACACATACACACACACATGTTTCTTCTCAAAGCTCTTTTTGTACTATCTCTGTTTGCACCCAATGTTTATTTATTTGTTTAAAAAAATACCTTCATTTCGTTTTGGACACACCAAAAATTCCACTGCGACATTTTGTGTGGTGTGCACCTTGACAAAAACAGACACGCCCCTTTAAGAGAAAACTTTTTTTTTTTAATTGTCTGTCAAAAACGATTTTTGTGTAATACTTTTTACTCATTTTCTGTTCTGTGCGTTGCACAAGACACAAACTGAAGAGCCACACTGTTCGCTGTTCTGCTTTTATAAATTTCTGTTCCTTTTTTTTGTTGTTTAATTTCTAAACACGGTACTTGAAAATAAAGATGGGCATTTTTCTGATGAATTAATCAAAAGCTTCCCGTTCTATGTTTAGACTTCTTTTTCTGATGCTGGTTTGTACAAGGGAGATAACCATTTCTTTTTAGTTTGTTGGGCGGTATGGGAAGGGAAGGGGAGGGTTGGGGGGTATGTTTTTAGCGTGCTTCACTTTGTTGTTGTTGTTGTTGTTGATTTGTTTGACTGTTCAATGCTAACTGTTTGCTTGGTGCAGTGGGGTTTTTCCCCTTTCTTCTATTAAGTTTAAGAAAACTCAGAATATTTCTTTTCAGTGTGTGAGTGTGTCCCGATAGTCTCTCTCTACTACACTCCCCCCATACTCTCCCTCTACTCCCCAATAGTCTCCCTCTACTCCCCTATTGTCTCCCTCTACTCCCCCTCTACTCCCCCTCTACTCCCCCATAGTCTCCCTCTACTCCCCCTCTACTCCCCCAATAGTCTCCCTCTACTCCCCCTCTACTCCCCCATAGTCTCCCTCTACTCCCCCCATAGTCTCCCTCTCCTCTACTCCCCCCATAGTCTCCCTCCCCTCTACTCCCCCCATAGTCTCCCTCTCCTCTACTCCCCCTACAGTGTCCTACACCCCCATAGTCTCTGTCACAACACAAAAATCCCCAACGTCCAAAAAGGACGAGCTTAGATTTGGGTTGCGACTAGCTCCATTAAATTCGTCCGGAAAAGGGTTGGCAATCACAGCAATCTCCCAAAGCACGGCTCAAAAGGCAAAAAACATAACAAACATGACGCTTTATTTCACTTTCATACAAATTTAACAATTTTAAGCTAACATGCCCCTTTTCCCCCCTCCGCCCTTCCTAACACACCCTAACCCCCTAACAAATATATAAACAAGGGAAAAAAATCAATGAAAATAATACTCTCTCACACACACACTCTCATAGTCTGTTCACAATGGGGGGGAGGCATCAGGACGGGAGGAAACGTGGGGGGACACTCAACTTCTGCAAATGCCACAGTGCTGACGTTGAGGCGTTGGACGTCAGTGTCCAGCTCAGCTTCGCAGCATGCTGTGGAAGGTCCTTGCTCCTCTCGTCATCCCCTCTGCTGAGATGGCCTGGGGAGGACTGCTGGATCGCTGGGTGCGGAGTTTTGCCCGACAATGTCCAGACCTGAAGCCTGTCCCATACCGACATGCAGTCCCACCTGCCCAACACACAAAGCTGCGACCAGTAATTAATGTTTTGTCACATAATGAGTGTCAACCCCTCCCTCCATCCCGGGCTTTCCCCCACTTTAACAATTCATACAACCTCCATCAAACTCCTCCATGAGGTTACTACTATCAGTTCAAATAAGCTGTAACACAGACATACAAATAAACACGACATAACCTCTGACTGCAACATATATTGCCACAGTCAGAGGAACAGGACGGATTACTGGGGACATTACTCGAAATCAGACGACGCTGGTGAACCTGCGGTCCCCTCCAGTTTCAATCCACCGCGACGGCCCGAAAACCCCAGAACCATAAAAAGAAACAAAAGAATGTAGCGCTGAAAATAAAGTCTTGGAAACAAAAGGAATCTGCATGTTGGGAAAAATCTACCTTCTCTCTTCACCCACCAAGCCAGAGTTCGAGAGAAGAAACTATTGGAACAAAACATAAAGTGGTGAAGTCGTGGGTTCGAAACCCCGGTGCAACACCCACCCACTCCAGTCGGCGGAGTGAGTAAATAATTCAAACAAATAAGTTGCATGCACCCAAAAACAATGTTGGACACTTCCGAGTGTCTAAAAACAATGGTAGACGTAAAGGACCTCCCTTCAGTCACCTTGAAACCATACCTCCCAGTCCCCTCCCTTTTCCTTCCTCCCCTTTCCTCCCCTCCCCTTTTCCTTTCCTCCCCCTTTCCTCCCCTCCCCTTAGTCCCCCTTTCCTCCCCTCCCCCTTTCCTTTCCTCCCCCTTTCCTCCCCTCCCCCTTAGTCCCCCTTTCCTCCCCTCCCCTCCTCTCCCCCTTCTCTCCCCCTTAGTCCCCCTCCCCTCCCCCTCCCCTCCCGTAGTCCCCCTAGTCCCCCTTTCCTCCCCTCCCTAGTCCCTCTTAGTCCCCCTAGTCCCCCTTTCCTCCCCTAGTCCCCCTTAGTCCCCCTTTCCTCCCCTCCCTTAGTCCCCCTAGCCCCCTTTCCTCCCTAGTCCCCCTTAGTCCCCCTTTCCTCCCCTAGTCCCCCTTTCCTCCCTAGTCCCCCGTAGTCCCCCTTTCCTCCCCTCCCCCTTAGTCCCCCTTAGTCCCCCTAGTCCCCTTAGTCTCCCTTAGTCCCCCGTAGTCCCCCTTTCCTCCCTAGTCCCCCATAGTCCCCCTTTCCTCCCCTAGTCCCCCGTAGTCCCCCTTTCCTCCCCTCCCCTTAGTCCCCCTTTCCTCCCCTCCCCTAGTCCCCCTTTCCTCCCCTCCCCTAGTCCCCCTTTCCTCCCCTCCCCTAGTCCCCCTTAGTCCCCCTAGTCACCCTTTCCTCCCCCTAGTTTCCCTTAGTCCCCCTTTCCTCCCCTCCCCTAGTCCCTCTTAGTCCCCCTAGTCCCCCTTTCCTCCCCTAGTCTCCCCTAGTCCCCCTTAGTCCCCCTTTCCTCCCCTCCCCTAGTCCCTCTTAGTCCCCCTAGTCCCCCTTTCCTCCCCTAGTCCCCCTTAGTCCCCCTTTCCTCCCCTAGTCCCCCTTAGTCCCCCTTTCCTCCCCTCCCCCTTAGTCCCCCTTAGTCCCCTTTAGTCCCCCTTAGTCCCCCTTTCCTCCCCTAGTCCCCCGTAGTCCCCCTTTCCTCCCCTCCCTTAGTCCCCCTTTCCTCCCCTCCCCTAGTCCCCCTTTTCCCCCTTTCCTCCCTAGTCCCCCTTTTCCCCCTAGTCCCCCTTTCCTCCCCTCCCCCCCTAGTCCCCCTTTCCTCCCCTCCCCCTAGTCCCCCTCTCCTCCCCTCCCCCTAGTCCCCCTCTCCTCCCCTCCCTTAGTCCCTCTTTCCTCCCCTCCCTTAGTCCCTCTTTCCTCCCCTCCCTTAGTCCCCTCCCCTCCCCTCCCCTCCCCCTAGTCCTCCTCCCCTCCCCTCCCCTCCCCTCCCCCTAGTCCCCCTCCATCCATACCCATGGCCACACAATGGCCTACTCTTCCAAAAAGCCTAACGAGTTTTTACGTGTCAGCATAATCTTCTCTATGCCTTCTCACACCAGACCCAGGTTTATAGTTGTGTGTGTCTTTTAGTTTTATTTCTTTATTTTAGTCTTTTATATCCAGGATCATGGGATAAGCACTCATGTGCTTTTTCACATCAAGTCCCCGTGTGTATGCACTTTTGTAAATGTCCTCTGTTCCCACCGGCACACGATGGACTACTCTTACCAAAAGCGGAACAGGATTTAACGTGTGCGCAAGATGTTCTGCGCGTTCGCACACGGGGCCTCGGTTTATAGTCCGAAGGACTTTTGGGGAGAGTGGAGTCAGCACTCATGTTAACTCCAGGAGAAAAATCCGTCCCCCTTGTGTGTGTGTGTGTGTGTGTGTGTGTGTGTGTGTGTGTGTGTGTGTGTGTGTGTGTGTGTGTGTGTGTGTGTGTGTGTGTGTGTGTGTGTGTGTGTGTGTGTGTGTGTGCGTGCGTGCGTGCGTGCGTGGGGGGGGGGGGTTGCATGTGGGTGTGGATGTGTGCAGGGGGGGTGGGAGTGTACATACCTGCGTGCGTATATGTACATGTACACACGATGCAAATGTGTGTCTTCATGTATGCATGCATGTGTGCGTACGCGCCTCTGTGTGTGTGTGTGTGTGTGTGTGTGTGTGTGTGTGTGTGTGTGTGTGTGTGTGTGTGTGTGTGTGTGTGTGTGTGTGTGTGTGTGTGTGTGAGTGTCTGTGTCTGTGTCTGTGCCTGTGTTTGTGTTTACATGCACACAAACACACAGACACGGCACTGAAAAACAAGCAGCAGAAACAAGCAGCATAATTAAGAAACAAACACACAAGACATCACCATGTAACCACAACAAGATATTTACAAGCAAACATCATTAAAAAGAAAGAAACATACAAAATCATCACAAAATAATAACAACAAGACATTCTAGAAACCAATAACATAACACAAAACATCACCGCCAACAAGACATTCAAAAGAAAGAAACAAACAAACAAAACAAAAAACAAAGGAAAATGAATTGCCGCTGAAGGAAAAAGGAATAAACTAGTGCGATGCTACCAGTTTTCAGGGTTGTTTCCCTTACACTCTAATCACAGCCTGCCTCTGAGTCAAAATGATAATTCCCTATAGCTCAAAAGAGTTAATGGGAATAAACATCGTGAATTGTGAATTGTGAGTCAAAATGATAATTCCCCGTGGAGATACCGGGAACCAGCATCCCCAAATTCTGGAAATTCTGTGCTAGAAATTTCCTCTTTTCAATCCCTCTCTTTGTTTCTGTCTTGTTCTTTTTCTTCTGTCACCTCCTCCTTGTGTGTTTTCTGCCTTCTTGCTCCATTCTTCTGCCTTTTTCCCAGAAAGACTTAAAAGATAGCAATTCTCTTTCATGCTGATGGGATGCGCTGGGCCTGACTTGTCAGGCGCTTAACGGCAGCATGCGCATTTTTGCGCTCGTTATGCGTGCGTGCGTGCGTGTGTGTGTGTGTGTGTGTGTGTGTGTACGCGTGCGCGTGCGCGTGCGCGAGAGTATGTATATATATATATATATATATATATATATATATATATATATATATATATATATATATATATATATATATATATATAGTGTGTGTGATGTGTGTGTGTGTGTGTGGGTGTGTGTGTGTATGTGTGTGTGTGGGTGTGCGTGCGTGTGGTGTGTGTGTGTGTGTGTGTGTGTGTGTGTGTGTGTGTGTGTGTGTGTGTGTGTGTGTTTCCTTTTAACGTCTATCCACTAAAAAGTGATTTTATACAAATTATTGGGGGGGGGGGGAGAATGTCGGTGTGTTTGTGTGGACAGGTGAGTGGAGGATAATATTTTTTTTTTAAAAGGTCTAATTATCAGTAACGCTTGAACCATAAAAGGGACAAATAGAGCAAGTACACTTGAGTAAAATAACTGCTGCAATATATCTGTATGTGTGTGCACGCGCGGAAGCACGCGCGCGTGCGAGCACGCTTGCGTGCATGTGTGTGTGTGTGCTGTGTGTGTGTGCGTATGTGTGTGTGTGACTGTGTGTGTGGAGTGTGACTCTGTGTGTGTGACTGTGTGTGGTGATTGTGTGTGCGTGTTTGTGTGGTGTTGTGTGTGGTGTGTGTGTGTGTGTGTGTGTGTGTGTGTGTGTGTGTGTGTGTGTGTGTGTGTGTGTGTGTGTGTGTGTGTGTGTGTGTTTTAAGAGGCAATAATTATCATCGGTAAAATTGAAATGTTATTAAAACAAGAAAAAGTTGTGTGTTTATGTGTGTGTGTGTATGTGTGTGTGTGTGTTGTGTGTGTGTGTGTGCTGTTGTGTGTGTGGTGTTGTGTGTTGTGTGTGTGTGGTGTGTGTGTGTGTGTGTGTGGTGTTGTTTGCGTGCGCTCGCGCGTGCGCCCGTTGTGTGTAATTGCATGCACACTGGTGTCGTGGTGACAAATCATTCCCCATGTCAGAACGCAGCTAACTTAACTGCGGGGAAAAACTGTGGCGTAGGCTGATTCTCACCATTAGTGAATCTGAAGCTCTTGCCTAGAAATAAAACAATAAAAATCAACAAAACAAGAAGAAAAAAATAAGAAAACATGATTTTTGGTAAGAAAGTTCCTAGTTTCATAAAGTTAAAAGGAAAAAGAAAAAGTACCGCTAAGCAAACAGCAACCATTGGAAAAAGTCAACAACAAAATTAAAGCATGCTACTAACATACTCGCAACCCATTCCCAACCTATGCATCCTAAAAAAAAAAAAAATTTAATCTATGAAAAAAAAACTGGTTATCCCCCTTGTGCAAGCCAGCTTCAGAAAAAATCTAAACATAGAACGATTACTTCTGATTAATCTATCTTTTTGGGTTAATTCAGGAGAAAAAATCATCTTTATTTTTCAAGTACCGTGTTTAAAAAATAAAACAACAAAAAAAAGGAACAGAAATAAAAGCAGAACAGCGTACAGTGTGGCTCCTCAGTTTGTTTCTAGTGCAACGCACAGAACAGAAAATGAGTAAAATGTATTTACAAAAATGGTTTTTGACAGACAAATAAAGAAAAAACTGTTTTCCCTTAAAGGGGCGTGTCCGTTTTTGCCTTCAGCGCACGCCACACAAAATGTGGTAGTGGAACTTTTGGCGGGTCCAAAACAAAATCCAGGTATTTTTTGAACAAATAATAAACATTGGGTGCAAATAGAGAGTACGGAAAAGAGCTTTGAGAGCAAAAAAGTGTGTGTGTGTGTGTGGTGTTGGTGTGTGTGTGTGTGTGTGTGTGTGTGTGTGTGTGTGTGTGTGTGTGTGTGTGAATTATTTATTTATTTATTTCATTTCATTTTTTTTTATTTCGAGGATAATGGAATAAGTATTCATGTGCTTTTATACATCCAGACCCCATGTGTATGGACTTTTGTCATTTTTGTCATAATTGTGTGTTGTGTGTGGTGTGTGTGTGTGTGTGTGTGTGTGTGTGTGTGTGTGTGTGTGTGTGTGTGTGTGTGTGTGTGTGTTATTCTTTTATTTCGAGGATAATGAAATAAACACTCACGTGCTTTTTTATATACAGTTCCAGTGTGTATGCAAGTTTGTAAATTTTGTCATCCGTTCCCAAGAGCACACAATGATCCAATCATAAGGAAAGTGGAACGGGTTTTAACGTGTGTGCAGGATGTTCGGCGTGCGTATGCACACGGGATCTCAGAGAGAGAGAGAGAGAGAGAGAGAGAGAGAGAGAGAAGAGAGAGAGAGAGAGAGAGAGAGAGAGAGAGAGACAGACAGACAGACAGACAGACAGACAGACAGACAGACAGACAGACAGACAGACAGACAGACAGACAGACAGACAGACAGACAGACAGACAGACAGAGACACAGAGAGACACAGAGAGACACAGAGAGACAGAGAGAGAGAGAGAGAGTGTGTGTGCGTGCGTGCGTGCGTGCGTGCGTGCGTGGTGTGTGTGTGTGTGTGTGTGTGTGTGTGTGTGTGTGTGTGTGTGTGTGTGTGTGTGTGTGTGTGTGTGTGTGTGTGTGTGATCGTATCGTATTGTATCGTATCGTATCGTATCTGATCTATCTATCTATCTATCTATCTATCTATCTATCTATCTATCTATCTATCTATCTATCTATCTATCTATCTATCTATCTGTCTGTCTGTCTGTCTGTCTGTCTGTCTGTCTGTCTGTCTATCTATCTATCTATCCATCTCTCTATCTAGCACACACCAACTGAATAGCCTAGTGGTCAGAACATTGCGCTCGCAATTTGACGACCCGGGTTCGGTTCCCGGTCAAGGGGATTTTTCCTCTGGAGTTAACATCAGTGCTGAGGAGAAAAGGAACAAGACAGAAACAAATAGAGGGATAGAAAAGAGGAGATTTCTAGTACAAAAATTCCCTGAATGTGGGGATGCTGTTTATACTGACAACCCTGAAAACTAAAAGCATCGCGCTAGTTTACTCCCTTTCTTTATTCAGATAACTCTATGGTATGAATAGAAGATATTTCTTTACTCTGTGTGTGTGTGCGCGCGCGCGCGCGCGCGTGCATGTGTGTGCGTGCATGTAAACACACACACCGACAGAGACACACATACACACACATACACATTCAGGCACACATGCATGCATGCACACACACACATTTACATCGTGTGTATATGTGCATGTGCGTACACACACACATACACACACATAATACACACAATGCGCAAACACACACACACACACACACACACACACACACACACACACACACACACACACACACACACACACACACACACACACACACACACACACACACACACACACACACGAATTTCATTTACTCGATGAATGTGTCTTATATAATGAACTTAGAAACAATTTGTTACTAAAGATTAAAACCACAGACAAAGAATGTAAACAATGTATAGATAAGTTAAGCGACATAATCACAGTTGATATCTATCAAGCAGATATCATTAGATATGTGAATGAATGTATGGAGAAACGAGACAAAGAAAAGTAGAATGCAACATGTTTTTAGTGGACATCATTTGGGCAGAAAGATAATTAAAACTGATGTTTGTTTTGTTGTGTCAAATTAGGTCTGCATGACTTAAATGGCAATAAATATTCTGAATCTGAATCTGAATCACACACACACACACACACACACACACACACACACACACACACACACACACACACCACACACACACACACACACACACACCACACACACACACACACACACACACACACACACACACACACACACACACACACACACAAGGGGGACGGGATAGCCTTGTGGTCAGAACATTGCGCTCGTAATTTGACAACCTGGGTTCGATTCCCATTCGATGGGGATTTGTCCCCTCATCAGTGCTTACTCCACTCTCCCTTTGGATGTTCCGCTGTTCGTAAGAGTAGACCATTGTGTTCCAGCGGGAACAGATGACAAGATTGACAAAACTGCATACACACGGGGACTGGATATAAAAAGAGCACCTGAGTGCTTATTCCATTCTTCTCGATATAAAAATAAATAAACACACACACACACACACACACACACACACACACACACACACACACACACACACACACACACACACACACACACACACACACACACACACACACACACACACACCAATGTGAGTACTATTTACTACTGAACTTTTGTCTTTTTTTCACTCTTTATATTTCCCCAAAAGCTAAAGATATATTTTTCATTTTGGGGTTAGAGTACAGACGGGCGCGATAGCCTAATGGGTAAGGCGATTGTCTTCTGATCCTTTCAGTCTTGAAGACGTGGGTTCGAATGTGGAAAGCGCCCGTCACATTGCAAATAGTTGTTCGTGAATTTCACGACCTGACGTGGCTGTGTGTGTAGACATGTCTGTTTACTACTGCCTTTCCCTATACAGAAAAGCAAGAACTTAAAAAAAATTAAAAAAAAGAAAGAAAAATAGCAAGAAATTAACTAAGAGAAAGAGAGAGGGATGATTTAGAGGGAGGAAAAGGAGGGAGGAGGAGAGGGAGACTATGGGGGGAGTAGAAGAGAAGGAGACTATGGAGGGAGTAAAAGACAGGGAGACTATGGGGAGAGGAGAGGGAGACTATGGGGAGAGGAGAGGGAGACTAGGGGTGGGGAGAGGAGAGGGAGACTAGGAGTGGGGAGAGGAGAGGGAGACTAGGAGTGGGGAGAGGAGAGGGAGACTAGGGATGGGGAGAGGGAGACTAGGGGTGGGGAGAGGAGAGGGAGATATCGGGTGGGGAGAGGAGATGGAGACTAGGGGTGGGGAGAGGAGACTAGGGGGGGGAGAGCAGAGGCAGATTAGGGGGTGGGAGAGGACAGGGAGATTAGGGGCGGGGAGAGGAGATTAGGGACGGGGAGAGGACAGGGAGATTAGAGATTAGGAGCGGGGAGAGGAGATTAGGGGCGGGGAGAGGAGATTAGGGGCGGGGAGAGGAGATTAGGGGCGGGGAGAGGAGTCTATTAGGGGCGGGGAGAGGAGATTAGGGGCGGGGAGAGGAGATTAGGGGCGGGGAGAGGAGATTAGAGGCGGGGAGAGGAGATTAGGGGCGGGGAGAGGAGGATGAGACTATGGGCGGGGAGAGGAGAGGGAGATTAGGGGCGGGGAGAGGAGAGGGAGATTAGGGGCGGGGAGAGGGGAGGGAGATTAGGGGCGGGGAGAGGAGAGGGGAGATTAGGGAGATTAGGGGCGGGGAGAGATTAGGGGAGAGGAAAGGGAGACTATGGGTGGGGAGAGGACGTTATTGTTTTTGATGTCATTCATGCTGTTATTGCTGTTGTTAATAATTTAGGTGTTGTTTCTACTAGTTTTTTATCGTTGTTCCTATTGTTGCTGCTGTACCTTTTCTTCGTTTCAAACGCACACACACACACACACACACACACACACACACACACACACACACACACACACACACACACACACACACACACACTTGCACACACACACACACACACGCACGCATGCACACACGCGCATACATGCATTTTTTAAAAATTTTGACATTGTATAGGTCATATATGCAACATGTTGCTTTTTTTTCTTTTTGGTAAAAGAGCTTGAGACCAGCTCTTTTTCCTGTCACATCCACACTGTGGAATACTGTCTTCAACCTGGTGATGACAAAATTATAACAAACCAGCATGCACACAGGTGTCGTGTTTAGACACAATCCCTGAGGAAAAATCGGGAGTTGGAGTCCCAGAGCGGCTCGGGGCTGTAGGTATATGGCAACGTTCTGGTGGCTCCTGCGACGGTACTGGAACCATTCGTATCGGTCAATGCCCTTCCAATGGATTATTCCAGTGCCGTGGAGAGGGGGGGGGGGTCTGCTGCATGGGTAGGACAGCTTGCCCTCCATACATACTTGCCCAGGCTTTGCGCTCTAAAGACTAGAGCGCAACTCCATAGTCTTCCAAGACTGATGAGTGCCTACTACTACTACTATCAGCTAGTAGTGCTGTATCATCAACATAGCGCAGATTTTATGTTTCTGCCACCGACCTTGAGGCCGATATCTTTGATATCAGACTTTCTGATGACTGCCCTGTATACCTGTGGAAAAGATGAGGTGAATGGATGCAACCTTGTAAAACACCTTTTCAGATGCTGAAAAAAACCTTCTTTTTGATCGCCCCCATTTGATAATTTATTTTTGATCTTCATGAAGTAGGCGTATTAAGAAAAGGGTATGTTTTGAACGGTTCATTTTATTCGTTCTGTCAAAAGGTCCCCCATATACCACGCTATCAAAGGCTTTGCTGCAATCCATAAAAGTAGTATAAAGTTCTATGTTCGTACTTTTCACCTGATATTTTGGAACATAGATAACATGTATGTATTTCCTCTGTTTGTTCTGTAGCATGCCTGGCAGTCTGATAGTTCAAACTCTACTTTTTGTTTCATCCTATCTAAGATTTTTATTTAAAAAAAAAAATTTTTTTAAGGTAAAGGCATCCTATAACCTACTTGGTCGTAGGGGAGCAAGGCGTCAGAGACCTTGGCTTCTCTTAGGAGCCAGCATATTGAGGATGGTGCCCATCTCCTCTCCCTCGCTGCTTTACCTTCCCTGACCCTAAAGAGGGCAGGTACCCATTTACAGCTGGGTGAACTGGGGGGACTGAACTGAATCCAAGGTGCACAAACGGTCACCCATCCAACTGATAACCACGCTCGATGCTGCTTAACTTTCACTTTGGGAAAGCAAGCGCAATATGATCAACAAAATCCTGTTTGCATGACAGATAAGAGCTATGGTTCTGTAGTTACTGAAATTTATTACATTTCCATTCTTGTGGACCATGATAAATTCTTGTGACTTCCAGTCATTTGGCCACTGACCAGTCCTCCAGATGTTACAGCATAGATAATGCATGGTTCATAGTCCACCTTCTCATAGGAATGCATGGTTCATAGTCCACCTTCTCATAGGTAATGCATGGCTCATAGTCCACCTTCTCATAGGTAATGCATGGCTCATAGTCCACCTTCTCACAGGTAATGCATGGCTCATAGTCCACCTTCTCACAGGTAATGCATGGCTCATAGTCCACCTTCTCACAGGTAATGCATGGCTCATAGTCCACCTTCTCACAGGTAATGCATGGCTCATAGTCCACCTTCTCACAGATAATGCATGGCTCATAGTCTACTTTCTCCTGAGTGCTTCGGCAGTTTTCCTGGAATGTTATCGAGGCATGGTCACTTTCTGTGTTCAACCTTCGCTTGGGAAGGATGAGTGCTCTGACCACTGAGCTATCCCGTCA
>JASPKP010003653.1:0-5000 GCA_030674155.1 Stramonita haemastoma
TTTTCTCAAGACAGTAGCTCCAGAGAAACGCGGGTTCCTGATCTGCATTTGGAGCGGGACAGTTCTATCGCCGCTACTTACGGAGTCCCCCAGGGTAACCTTAATCCCCCCGATCTGTACTGGAAAAAGGTGTAGGACGTCTTGATAGCTCCATCATTGATCACTTCAGACAGTTTTGTTACCCCCTAGAGGGGGGATGGAGGTGAAGAAGTTGGCAGAGCAAGCCCGCATACTGGGAGGTAAGTCTTGCATAAAGAAAAGACGAGAAAGACTAAGAGGGGGGGAAAGGAGGAAAGATGATAAATTCGAAAAAAAAGGAAAGAATCCTCTCAAGGGGAGTTGTCTGACTGTGTGTCTGGATTTATGAGGATTGAATACTTTCTTGGTTACTGGATTTGGGGATTTTGTTTTTATTGGTAGTAGAAAAGTAGTTACTGTGAACGAAAGTATGTGTTTGGTTATCGCTGACACTGGTGTTTTAAGTTCAGGCCTTTTCTAGAAAAAAGAAACTCAACAAATGCTGCTTGAGTTTATATCTGTGAAAGTAAACAGAAAAGAAGTGAAATCAAAGAAGATTTATTTAATTCGTACAAGCTTAGAACCCCCCTCCCCCCCTCCCCTCATCTTTCTCCTTCTTCAATGTAGTTCCAGTAAACACTAATCTTGATTATTCAGCAACATCGTCTTCTTGACGTTTGTTTCCTTTTCACTGATTTTCAGTTTTAGTAGTTGTGTTTAAGCAAACTGTTAACTGGTGTCCTAAACAGTTAAGACGATGGCAAAAATGAATTAAATCTTAATGCAGATCTGCATCAATTATGTAAAATTTGCAAAAAAAACAAAATATTGCATAAAAAAAGAAAAAAAAGAAAACAAAAAGAAAAACAATACCGTCCCTTACCCTGTAGGGTCTAACACCTACAACCACATATCCCACACAAAATTCCTCATTTACTAAATTCACACGAAGGACTAGTACTCAGACCACCCCCATGGCCAAGCAAAATAATCATGGAGAAAAAAACAACGACAACCCCTTTCCCCCTTCCAAGAAACTGTCTCCTTATGGAGTGAACTTGTACACAGCCCCTGCCTACAAGACATTCAGGGGGAGACTAAAAGCTCTAGGTCTCTGGTCAGGACGTGTGTGGCATGCTAGGTAAGCTGAGCATCCATCATTCAGTGTGCTGTCTCCTGGCTCCCTCTGGCCAGACTGCAGGTGGCAGTGTTGTCTGGAACATTGGTCTGTTCAAACTTTCGTTCTTTCTTTCTCTAAAAAAGAAAAGTAAAAAAAAAAGGTGAGAGAGAGAGGGAGGGAGGGAGGGAGGGAGGGAGAGAGACGGTGGGAGGGAGGGAGAGAAAGAGGGACGGAGGGAGGGAGGGAGGGAGGGAGAAAGAGAGAGAAGAGAGAGAGAGAGAGAGAGAGAGAGAGAGAGAGAGGGAGGAGAGAGAGAGAGAGCGAGTGTGTGTGTATGTGTGTGTATGTGTGTGTGTGTATGTATGTATGTATGTATGTATGTATGTATGTATGTATGTATGTATGTATGTATGTATGTATGTATGTATGTATGTATGTATGTATGTATGTATGTATGTGTGTGTGGTTGTGTGTGTGTGTGTGTGTGTGTGTGTGTGTGTGTGTGTGTGTGTGTGTGTGTGTGTATGCATGCATGCATGCATGTATGTATGTATGTATGTATGTATGTATGTATGTATGTATGTATGTATGTATGTATGTATGTATGTATGTATGTATGTATGTATGTATGTATGTGTGTATGTATGTATCCATGCATACAGATATGTATGTATGTGTCCTCGTGTGCGTGCGTGCGTGTGTATGTGTCCGCGCGCGCGCGTCTGTGTCTGTGTATGTGTGTTGGTAAGGGAAGAGTGGCGGAACAAACAAGGTGGGGAGAAAGATGGTGTGGGAAGTAAGTAGGGGGCGGTAGAAGACTAGATAGCAGAAAGTCTGGATAAGTATCTCTAGCCTAGCTGTCTAAAAGCCGAGAGGTGAATGGTTCAATACTCTCCTAAATCAGTCGTGTGCCCCCATCTTTTAGTACCAACGTGTTCCCCATGCGCCCCCCCCCCTTCCCCCATCTCTATTATCTAGGTCAAGTGACATGCTGCTGCCACTGATAATCATGATGACGAATGTTATCTTCAATACTGTCAGTAGATGGTTGTGTTTTATTATTCAGGATGAGATACAAACAGGAAAGCATGTATGATAAAGACAACGTTTCTGACTTGTGATGGAAGTAATACAAGAGAAACAAAAAACCGTGTCAAAGTTCCAACATGTGAGGTGCAAGGAACCCAGAATTAAACTGTGACATAATTCCAACGGCTAAGATGAAACAAACCCACGATTTAAGCGGTGTCAAAGTTCCAACTGCTGAGGTGCTACAACCCACCCCACTCCCCTCCCTCCCGGTTACGTTGTGTCGCTTGCTGAGGTGCAACTATCCAGATGTGAAAAGCATGGTGTACCTCTGAATGACTCAAAATTATGTTTTGAAGTAAAGGTCTATACCTCAGCAAAAAACCCTCTACCCCTTTCTACAGTCCTAAAAGACCAGGACGTTATTCATTTTGGCCCTTGTAATAAGAACCAAAATGATTTGCTTACATTCAGTATACGTCACATTTGTAAATGTGACGCTCCACCACGAAATGAGTCGTTTAGCACATTACCCAATTTTTGCGCTAGGAGCCATATTAGGCAGGTGGGGGTCAAGCTGTCAATTTCGAGATTTTGATTGATTATTAAACTAGATCTGTTTACTTATCTTATAATGAAATATCAAGGTATAATTTTTATTCCTTTTGCTTTTAAATGTCTTTTGAAAATACCAAAGCACTCATTCTGACAACCTGTTACTAAAATAAACTTGCCCGTTTCTCATTTTGTCACATACTGCAGTCTATCGTTTCAATTTGTAATAACTGTGCATATAAGTGTCCGATTTTCAATCTGTTTTTTTGTATTTGATAGCCACTTTATTGCACATTAATAATATGTCAATAACTAAAAATTGACCTCATGTGCACTCCGTCTCATGTGGTGGAGCGTCACAAATGTGGATTACTTTGTATACTATAGTATAGAACTTCTGCATAACGAGTAGGCTTACACTTTGTGCGTACAATACGGATGGTACGTCTAAGTTGAAATGCTTATCAGCAACAATTTTAAAGTTTCAGACACATTAATACACAAATACCCAACAGCTTTACTATCCATTATCGAAATGATAGCATTTAATTTAATCAGGCTCTGGATTTAACAAATACTTTTGCAAGCTCAAAACATTTCAAAATAACAACATTTGTTTTATCTTACGATTGATTAAATTTTGAACTCTGTCTGTCTGTCTGTCTGTCTGTCTGTCTGTCTGTCTGTCTGTCTGTCTGTCTGTCTCTGTGTGTGTGTGTGTGTGTGTGTGTGTGTGTGTGTGTGTGTGTGTGTGTGTGTGTGTGTGTGTGTGTGTGTGTGTGCGTGAAGAAATTAACTGACTTTTTTCTTATTCATCTATTGTATTCACTCTCTCAACCCTTCCCTGACTCGCTTATCTCCCCCCCCCCCTCCCCCCTCTTATCTCTACATCACCACCCTCAATCTAAGCTTAATACACTTGCCAGATCTCTTTTCTCTCAAGACGACCCAGATTCCAACATGTTAATTAAACACTTTTTGTCGCAAACAGGAATAAGAAGGGGAAAAAGACAGTGCATTACAGTTCGGACATAAACTGCAGGAGATAAAGAGTTCAACAACTTTGTAATGATCTTCCTGAACTTGGGGTAACTAGCACTCGGCCTGAAAATGCGCGGAGGTAGAGGTAGAGAAGAGAGAGAGAGAGAGAGAGAGAGAGAGAGAGAGAGAGAGAGAGAGAAGAGAGAGAGAGAGAGAGAGAGACAGAGACAGAGACAGAGACAGACAGACAGACAGACAGACAGACAGACAGACAGAGATAGAGAGACAGAGAGAAAGAAAGGGATAGAGATAGAGAGGGAGAGAGAGGGAGAGAGAGGGATAGAGAGAGTGAACGAGAGAGAACGAGGGAGAGAAACGAGAGAGAGAAAGAGAAAGAGAGAGAGAGAGAGAGAGAGAGAGAGAGAGAGAGAGAGAGAGAGAGAGAGAGAGAGAGAGAGAAGAGACAGAGACAAAACAGACAGACAGACAGACAGACAGACAGACAGACAGAGATAGAGAGACAGAGAGAAAGAAAGGGATAGAGATAGAGAGGAGAGGAGAGAAGAGGGAAGAGAGAGGATAGAGAGAGGAACGAGGAGAGAGGAGAGAACGAGAGAGAGAAAGAGAAAGAGAGAGAGAGAGAGAGGAGAGAGAGAGAGAGGAGAGAGAGAGAGAGAGAGAGAGAGAGAGAGAGAGAGAGAGAGAGAGAGAGGAGAGAGAGAGAGAGAGAGAGAGAGAAACGAGGGAGAGAGAGAGAAACAGACGGACAGACAGACAGACAGAGACAGACAGACAGACAGACAGAGACACAGAGAGACAGAGACAGAGAGGGAATGAGAGACAGAGAGAGAGACAGACAGACAGACAGAGACAGAGAGACAAAGGGAGAGACAGAGACACAGAGAGAGACAGAGAGAGAAAGAGACAGAGAGAGAAAGAGAGAGAGAGAAAGAGACAGAGCCAGAGAGAGACAGACCCAGAGAGAGAGAGAGAGAGAGAGAGAGAGAGAGAGAGAGAGAAGAGAGAGAGAGAGAGAGAGAGAGAGAGAGAGACAGACAGACAGACAGACAGACAGACAGACAGACAAACAGAGAAAGATGGAGAGAAAGACAGAGACAGAGAGACAGAGATAGAGACAGAGAGACAGAGAGACAAAGAGATAAATACAGAGAGAGGGGGGACAAGAAAGAGAGAGAAAGAGAAAGAAACAGAGCCGCAAGAAATAAGAGACAAAAACAGTGCTCGCACAGACGTAAATTCCCATCAGCTTGTCTTTAAAGAGAAAGAAAACTTAAGT
>JASPKP010003653.1:10000-12500 GCA_030674155.1 Stramonita haemastoma
CCCCCCCCTCCCCCCCACTATGTCTCCACTCCCTCCCAACACACATACACACAATTCTCTGTCTCCCTGTGTGTGTGTGTGTGTGTGTGTGTGTGTGTGTGTGTGTGTGTGTGTGTGTGTGTGTGTGTGTTTGTCTGTCTCTCTCTCTGTATCAGTCTGTCTCTCTCTCTCTCTGCTCACACACACACACACACACACACACACACACACACACACACACACACACACACACACACACACACACACACACACACACCCCACAATAAAGAAGAGTTTCTCTCTCTCTCTCTCTCTCTCTCTCTCTCTCTCTCTCTCTCTCTCTCTCTCTCTCTCTCTCTCTCTCTCTCTCTCTCTCTCTCTCTCTCTCTCTCTCTCACACACACACACACACACACACAACACACACACACACAACAACACACACACACAAATGGGAGATTTTTAAATAGTGGACAAAACTTAAGAAGTACTAACAGGAGTGCTCTTCATCAGCTTACATTGATTTATGCTTCTTGTACTGATGTTTGTGCCTTTCTGCTGTATTGTTTTGATTGAATACAATTTTTTTTAATTTGTGTTGTGACACATGATTTGTACCATTAAGACTTACTTTCTAGTCTGCTCACTGTGTTGTTGTGTGTTCCCCAAGTGTAACCTTCTGGGGGTCACCCAGAGAGTGCACTCTGACTCACTCATCCCACCTGGGAATCACTGTGAGATTGAAATTGCACACTGAATGAGCAGTTTGCATGTATGACTGTTTCCATGTACCTCACCATATAAGCAGCAATACTGCAACTTCAGAGGAATTTTTCTCCTTTAATTACAGGAGAGTGCATGTTGTTATTAAGAGCTTGTCATGGCTGAAGGCAATCTCAAAACAACATTTTACAACATTACAACATTCTAGTGTAGGCCTTGGCAATTAGCTGACATCAATACCCCACACAGCTTTTGGCCTGGGCCAAACTCACTGCCTTACTAAACATAAAACAAATTAAATTGTCTTTATCGATTAAAAAAAATTCTAGTCAGTTAATTATCTTTTTATATCTGAACTACTTGTTGATTTGTCTTGATTTTATTGCTTTTGTATGATTCATGTCAGTTCACCATGTTTTATACATGAAGAAAGGTTTTGTTTTCTTTCTTTATATTTCTTTGTTTTTCTGAACCATGTACACAAACAAATGAAAATTTTTATCATAATTCTTGTTAGTTACTGTTCATGACCATGTAATCATCAATTCTGTAATAAAAGTATTGTTGTACATCAACAGTTTGCTTTGTTTTTTATTCAAATGTCATAATTGGTGTCACGTGTAATGTTACCACACAAACTTTAAAGGCCCATATCAGAGTTGTGTTTTGCACAATCTGTTTTCCATTCCATGGCTTTAATCTACATGCAATAACTAATGATGCTGAGGTATTCATTGAATACTGGTCCAGAATGTCTTGGCTGTGTGATATTGTCATGACCCCCTTGTAACATGCATTACAGTGTCACACTTATTGCCGGTACCTACTCCCATAATTAAAAAATTGTTTTTGGTTTCTTCGTGTCTAGTGGTTGGCACTAAGTAGTAACTTCACTTCTGAATACTGTTTGTTGTAAATACATGTTTTCATTTAAAGTTATAGGCACAACAGTGTCACAGTGAAATGCTGTTACATTTTTTGGAACATGTGACTTCATTTGCATATATCTGAAGATACGAACCATCTGCTGCTGTTTTGATAATGGCTACAAAATCTTTAACCATTTGGCTTTTCAAAATTAACAGAATAAAGCCTTTATCACAATATTTAGAAATTGAGCCATTTTCCTGTTTTTGTTGCCAACAGTGGAGAAATAGTCATGTGTATTCTTCTTCTTCTTCATCTGTCCCGTAATCCCACGGCCGTGGGGGCACTACTGAAGCTTTTGGAACCAGCTTCCTCCTCTCCCCAAGTTCCTCCGCCCTCCGTAGCAGATCGCTACATCGTGTATGCATTTATAAGCAAAAGGATAAAATTATCCTAGTTTTTTTCCATTTTATGAAATGAACAGCAATACAACTGCTATTTTCAAGCAGACAGAAACACGATAGAGCACTGTTACAGGGAAAAAAAAACCGCATAATTTCTATTTTCAGCCTTTTGTATGCTATCATTTACACGTCGATTCCTTACTTAACAGTCTAGAACATAATATATAAGCTTTGATTATAGCTACTTTTTTTCTTCTTCTCCTCACAACTATCGATTTCATTCATGCTTATGTCACGGTTAGACTGCACAGGGAGTGGATCAACACCACGAAAAAAAAAGCGACATTTTCTACACCTCCGGTTCCCCTAAGACCATGGAACGTTATCGAAGAACGTCTGATATCATCTAGAAAATGTCATGAATGAGATAAGATGATAGGGGAACGCCAGAGGAGGAACGAGGATGCAAGGTGCGCGCACTGGTAAGGTCAACTTTGTTAATGAAAGGGCAAGGGTAGAGAGTTCCA
>JASPKP010003653.1:15000-19338 GCA_030674155.1 Stramonita haemastoma
CACACAAAAACACCACCCACCCACAACACACACACACACACACATACACACACAGACCCCTATCCACCCACCCACAAACACACCACACACACACACACACACACACACACACACACACACACACACACACACACACACACACACACACACACACAAACACCCTCATCCACCCCCTACCCCCACCCCAACACAAAACTAAACACAACAAAACCAAGCAAAACGCAAACAAAAGCAAAAAAACTTTCGTGCTTTGATTGGCGCAGTCGGGGTACACGAGAAAAAGTCTATGGTATGTTTCGTTGAAAGGTAAATTTGGCAAAGCTCTCGCTGTAGGAGATTTCAAGCTGCGCGATGGATTGCCTAAAGTTTTAAGTTCCTGCTGGTGCTTTTGTAACGACTGTCTGCCAAGTCACTTTCCGTGGTAGAGGTTTTGCTGGGTTTAGTTGTTTGGGGGGGGTTTGTTTGTTTTTCTTCCCTTCTTCTTCTCGGTATAGGTTGTTTGTGTTTTTTTTTGTTTTTTGTGGGTTGGATTTTTTGTATATACTTTTTTAGGGTGTTTTGTTTTAAAGTCTATACTGTCAGGTTTAGTTTTTTTCCTTCTTTTTTGTGTGACTTGACTATGTGTATATTGTGTGTGTGTGTGTTGTGTGTGTGTGTGTGTGTGTGTGTGTGTGTGTGTGTGTGTGTGTGTGTGTGTGTGTGTGTGTGTGTCTGTGTCTGTGTGTCTGTGTGTCTGTGTCTGTGTGTGTTTGTGTATAGTGGGTGTGTGCGTATGCGTGTGCGTGCGTGCGTGCGTGTGTGCGTGTGTGTGTATGATCTTTGTCTGTCCGTGTGTCTCTCCTTCACTCTGTTTCTTTTGCATTGTTCTCAAAGCATTTATCAGATCTGCTTGCCCGAATACTTTTTGACAGGTAGGCACACAGACAGATAGTCTAGCAAGCATACATATATCTATCTTATCTATCTACCTATCTACCTGCCTATCTACCTATGTATTATGTATGTATGTATGTATGTATGTATGTATGTATGTATGTATGTATGTATGTATCTATGTATGTATGTATCTATCTATCTATCTATCTATCTATCTATCTATCTATCTATCTCTCTAGCCAAACAGTCACCATCCAAGTGGTAACCGCACTCAATGCTGCTAAACATTTATCTTATTTTATTTATTCTATACCATTGTAGATCACGGCAGATTTCTCTGCGTTAAATTCAGGCTGCTCTCCCCGAGGAGATTGAGTCGCAACAAGTGCAGAGTCACCCAATAATTTTTTTCTTTTTCCTGTCTGCAACTCTATTTGGGCATGTGGCAGGGGGACGGGATAGCCTAGTGGTCAGAACATTGTGCTCGCAATCTAACAACCCGGGTTCGATTCCCGTTTAAGAGGATTTTTCCTCTGGAGTTAACATCAGTGCCGACTCCACTCCCCCTGAAAAACTCCTTCGGATGAGACTATAAACCGAGGAGGCCCCGTATGCGAACGCACGCAGAACACCTTGCACACACGTTAAATCTTGTTCCGTTTTTCGTAAGAGTAGGCCATGATGTACCGATGTAAACAGATGACAAAATCTACCAAACTGCACACACACGGGGACTAGATGTCGAAAAAAGCAAATGGTAGCTTATTCCGTTATCCTGAATACTAAAGAATAAATATACCACATTTTTAATGGACGAGGGAATAGTTTTAGACCCAAAATAGGATTCAAACCACCGCACACTTCCGAACCGGACTTTTCGTTTTCTATGCAGGCGCGCGCGCTACCCCTTGGACCACCGATCCACACAGACAAAGATGTACAGAGTAGCAGAAGCAGAGAGAGAGAAAGAGATAAACAAGCAAATAAACAAAGGAACAAATAAGAGAGTGGCGTGTGTGATTGACGTAAATTTGGTAAAGTCTGACAGCGGAGGCATCAGACTTCGTAATGGATCGCTGAGATGTGGGATCTGCCGGGGTGTTTGCTGTAACAAGTAGCTGTCGTTTTCGCTTTCAGTTGTGGTTTTTTATGTAAACTTGTTGTGGTTGTTTGTTGTTTATCTTCTTCTTCTCTTTTTTCTCTGTCTCTCTCTGTCTCTCTCTGTGTTTCTGTCTCTCTCATATTCTCTTTCTCTCTTAAATATGTGTGAGTGCGCGTTTGTTTTCTTTAAAACGCATTATTTCTTTTTTTTCTGTTTGTTTATTTCCCTCTGTAACTTCATCTTGTTGTTGTGTGATGGGTTTATATTCTTCTTCTTCTTCTTCTTCTTCTTCTTCTTCTTCTCCTTCTTCTTCTTCTTCTTCTTCTTCTTCTTCTTCTTCTTCTCCTTCCTTCTTCTTCTTCTTCTTCTTCTTCTTCTTCTTCTTCTTCTTCTTCTTCTTCTTTTTGAAGCTGTTGTTTCTTCTTATTCCTACCTCTTTACCCTCAACTTATTCTTTTGTTTCTTCTTCTCCTCCTCCTTTTGCCACGACGATCACCACTACTATCATCATCCTCTTCGTCTCTCTCTTCTTCCTCTTTCTCATCATTATAATCTTCTTCATGTGCTATTTTTTTGCGGTTTTTGTTGTTGTTGCTCCTTTTTCTCTTTAAATGGATTGCCTTTTTTAATTGTTGGATTCCTTTGATCGTGAACCTACTTAGACAGAAAAAGGAAAGAAAGAAAGAAAAATAGCAATATTACAGCAACATTAATCTTTTTCTAACATCTCATCACACAAACACTCTTTGCACACACCACACACACACACACACACACACACACACACACACACACACACACACACACACACACACACACACATACACACACACACACATCCTACACAAACACACACCCCCTACACACTCACACCCACACTCACACACACACACACAACACACACACACACACACCCTACTCCCCCCCCCCCCCACACACACACACATTCATACACACACCCTGTCAAAGAAAGCTAGTAGAGCCCCTCAGAGAGCGTAGCCTGTGATGCACACCAAGCTCCAGAAAGACACGCCCTGCCATGCCACAGAGCCCTGCCAAATTTATGTCACCTACACATGACATTGGCAAAGAGGGCAGGGGAGGAGATGGTGGGGATAGGGGTGTCTCCTCTTTTCATCCTGCCCCCACCCTTTTTTCTCCCTTGTCCTAAGAAGAAATAACTACAAGAAGAAGAAGAAGAAGAAGAAGAAGAAGAAGAAGAAGAAGAAGAAGAACAACAAGAACAAGAACAAGAACAAGAAGAAAAATATAAACCCATCACACAACAACAAGATGAAGTTACAGAGGGAAATAAACAGAGAGAAAAAGAAAAAATGCGTTTTAAAGAAAACACAGACAGTGTGCGTCAGTCCTTATTTTGTCTTCTGCCGCCTTTGCTTTCCATGTTGTGTTGTGGAACACTTTCTCCATATCAGACATGTCCATCCCGCCAAAACCTGAGGGCCAACATCTGGCCTACAGATCTGCCGATGAGGGACATGGGTTTTTTTTTGTTTTATCCCTAGAGGACCTTCAGCACATAGTCCTTCAGATGAGACTATAAACCGAAGCCCCGTGTGCGAACGTATACAAAACATCTTGCGCACACATGAAATCCTGTTACAGTTTTTCGTAAGAGGCCATTTGTGCCAGTGGGAACAGATGACATTTACAAAACTGCATACACACGGGAGCCGGATGTAAAAAAGCACATGAGCGCTTATGCCATTATGCTCGATATAAAGGATTAAATAAATAACTAAACAAATAAATAAACGTATGAAGAAAGAAATAAATGAATAAATAAATAAACAGTAGCATTTGTTAGGGTCTCAGGTGTTGCTCTCTGAGTGTTTAATGGTGACGACTCCGACGACTCCGACTCCGACTCCGACGACGACGAAGTAGAAGAAGAAGAAGAAGAAGAAGAAGAAGAAGAAGAAGAAGAAGAAGAAGAAGAAGAAGAAGAAGAAGAAGGAGAAGAAGAAGAAGGAGGAGGAGGAGACGAAGAAGAAGAAGAAGAAGAAGAAGAAGAAGAAGAAGAAGAAGAAGAAGAAGAAGAAGAAGAAGAAAGAAGAAGAAGAAGAAGAAGAAGAAGAAAAGAAGAAGAAGAAGAAGAAGAAGAAGAAGAAGAAGAAGAAGAAGAAGAAGAAGAAGAAGAAGAAGAGATAGAAGAAAGAAGAGAAGAAGAAGAAGAAGAAGAAGAAGAAGAAGAAGAAGAAGAAGAAGAAGAAGAAGAAGAAGAAGAAGAAGAAGAAGAAAGAAGAAGAAGAAGAAGAAGAAGAAGAAGAAGAAGAAGAAGAAGAAGAAGAAGAAGAAGAAGAGAAGAAGAAGAAGAAGAAGAAGAAGAAGAAGAAGAA
>JASPKP010003654.1:0-7500 GCA_030674155.1 Stramonita haemastoma
ATTATGGCTTTGTCACCTGCCACTTGTGTGGTCTATGTAGTTAGAACGTTCCCCAGCGAAACACTCTGTGGGTGGTCATCCACAGTCATAAATTATACACACTCTTGGCCCAGGCCAAAAGCTGTGTCAGTTATCGAAGTCAGCTAACTGCCGAGGCCTACACTAAAATGTTGTGTTGTAAAATTTTGTGTTGAGATTGCCTACAGCCATGACAAGCTCTTAACATAACAACCTGCACTCTCCTTTAAAGGAGAAAAAGTCCTATGAAGTCGGAGTGTGGCTGCCTATATGGCGAGGTACTTGAAAATAGTCATACACGCATACTTCTCATTCAGTGTGGAATTTCAATCTCACAGTGACTCCCAGGTGAGATGAGTGGTTCAGAGTACACAATCTGGGTGACCCCCAAAGTGCTAAGCTAGGGAACGCACAACAACACAACAACAACAACAACAACAACAACAACAATATATATACACTCTTCAGCCTGATTCATCATAATTATTTGGGAGTCACTGTATGACCAGTAGATACTACACACTGAGGTGAGAAGTTTGGTATGTACGGTTCTTTTCAAATACTTTGAGAATCCCATAACTCCTGACCTCAAAAGATTTTCCCTTCTATTTTGATATTGTGTTCTATTTATCTTTATTCATTTATTCTTTTATATTGAGGATAATGGAATAAGCACACGGGGCCTTGGTTTATAGTCTATTTCGTAAGAGTAGGCCATTGTGTGCCAGTGGGAACAGATGGCAAGATTTACAAAATTGCACACGCACGGGACTGGATGTAAACGCAAAAGCGCATGATGGTTTATTCCATTTTCCTCGATATAAAAGAATAAATAAAGAGATGAATAAATAAATAATAAATAAATGCTTGAACGAACAAATCAATCAATAAATAAATAAATGTAGGCTTTGGTACTTGGCCTGCATTAATAACACTGACACATGCTTTGGGCCCGAGCCAGAACCAATATCATAGACAGAGAGAAGATTTTCTGCTCACATCACTACTTTTGTTTTCAACTTCTGCCTCCTTTCCTCTGAATCTCTCATCCTAGTGGTTAGACTGTTGCCCTGGCGATCTGTTGGTCCAGGTTCCACCACCGAGACGCCTGTTCAAGGGATTTTTTACCCTGGAGTTAACATCACTGCCGATTCCACTTCCCTAAAAATTCTTAGGATGAGACTATAAACCGAAGTTACGTGTGCAAAGGCACTGAGAACATCTTGCAAACACGTTAAAACCCGTTCCAAGTTTTGGGAGAGTAGGCCATTTGTGCTATCGGAAACGGATGACAAAATTAACAAAACTGCATACACACAGGGACTGAATGTAAAAAGAACCCCGTATGAGTGTTTATTCCATTATCCTCGAAATAAATAACAGAAACATAACACTCCTAGTAGTAGTAGTAGTAGTAGTAGTAGTAGTAGTAGTAGTAGTAGTAGTAGTAGTAGTAGTAGCAGCAGCAGCAGCAGCAGCAGCAGCAGCAGCAGCAGCAGCAGCAGCAGCAGCAGTAGTAGTAGTAGTAGTAGTAGTAGTAGTAGTAGTAGTAGTAGTAGTAGTAGTAGTAGCAGCAGCAGCAGCAGCGGTATTAGTAGCAGTAGCAGCAGTAGTAGTAGAAGTAGTAGTAGCAGTTGCAGTAGCAGTAGTAGCAGCAGCAGCAGCAGTAGTAGTAGCAGTACTAGTAGTAGCAGTACAAGTAGTAGCAGTAGCAGCAGCAGCAGCAGTAGTAGTAGTAGTAGTAGTAGTAGTAGTAGTAGTAGTAGTAGTAGTAGTAGTAGTAGTAGTAGTAGTAGTAGTAGTAGTAGCAGCAGCAGCAGCAGTAGTAGTAGTATAGTATAATAGGTCCCTCCTGTCTAGGAAGACAAGGGCTGCGCTTGTCTTAAGTCATTACTTTGTGTGTTTGGTTGTTGTTGTTGTTTTTCTAAGTCTTGTTAGGAGCATGGCAACATCTGGCCGTGGCTGAGCAATCCAATCCATGCATGACATGAGATGTGAGTCTCTGCCTCGGTTGATTCGCGCGGACAATGGTGGGGATGGTGGGCAATCATGCATCCCTAGCTAGCTGGAGCCTGTCCTGTGTGCGGGTTATGATGAGGGTTATGACATTGTCGCCTGGGCCTCGTAAACATCTGGGTTGTTGTTTGCGAGCTGTCGTTTGCACCTGGTGTTTTCATCTTATAAAAAAAAATCATACCCTCCTCCTCCTTCGTCTTCCTTCTTCTTCTTCTTCCTCCAGCTCCTCCGTCTCCGTCTCCGTCTCCGTCTCCTTCTTCTTCTTCTTCTTCCTCTTCCTCTTCCTCTTCCTCTTCCTCCTCCTCCTCCTCCTCCTCCTCCTCCTCCTCTTCCTCCTTTTCCTCCTCTTCTTCCTCTTCCTCCTCTTCCTCCTCTTCCTCCTCTTCCTCCTCCTCCTCTTCTTCTTCTTCCTCTTCCTCTTCTTCTTCTTCCTCTTCCTCTTCTTCCTCTTCCTCTTCTTCTTCTTCTTCTTCTTCTTCTTCTTCTTCTTCTTCTTCCTCCTCTTCCTCCTCTTCTTCGCATTCTTCGCATTCTTCTTCGCAATTCTTCTTCGCAATTCTTCGCAATTCTTCTTCGCAATTCTTCGCATTCTTCTTCGCATTCTTCTTCGTATTCTTCCTCTTCTTTATATCCTCCTCCTCCTCCTCCTCCTCCTCCTCCTCCTCCTCCTCCTCCTCCTCCTCCTTCTCTAGCTCCTTTTTCTTCTTTCTCACCCTCTTTCTGTACGTGATTTCCTATAGCTATATTAGTTGCAGCTACTCGGTGGTGTTGGATGACAAATGTCAGTTGTGTGTGTGTGTGTGTGTGTGTGTGTGTGTGTGTGTGTGTGTGCGTGCGTGCGTGCGTGTGTGTAAGAGTGATTGGTGAGTGTGTATATGTGTGTGCAAGTGTGTTTGTGTGTGTGTGTGTCTGTGTGTCTGTGTGTCTGTGTCTGTGGTTGTGTGTTTGTATGACTGTGTCTGTGTCTGTGTGTTTGTAACTGTCTATGTGTGTGTATCTGTGTGCGTGTGTCTGTGCGTGTGTCTGTCTGTCTGCTTGTCTGTGCGTCTGTCTCTGTGTTTGTGCTTGTTTGCGTGCGTGCTTGTGTGTGTGTGTGTGTGTGTGTGTGTGTGTGTGTGTGTGTGTGTGTGTGTGTGTGTGTGTGTGTGTGTGTGTGTAAGTGTGTGTGTGTGATTGGTGAGTGTGTATATGTGTGTGCAGGTGTGTGTGTGTGTGTGTGTGTGTGTGTGTGTGTGTGTGTGTGTGTGTGTAAGTGTGTGTGTGTGTGTGTGTGTGTGTAAGTGTGTGTGTGTGTGTATATGAATAGGCTTGTGTGTGTGTGTGTGTGTGTGTGTGTGTGTGTGTCTGTGTGTGTGTGTCTGTGTGTCTGTGTGTGTGTCTGTGTGTCTGTGTGTGTGAATGTACTTGCACGCAGATGTGGCAGGTCCATCTGACAGATTGACACAATAATGATGCTAATATTGCAAATAAGCCAACTGGCGGGAAAGGTCAGAACCATTAGCGTTATTTTAGTTCAACAGCGCCTGCTTATGACTAATATTCTCATCTTAGCTTTGTACACATACATACACTTGCAAGCACGCACGCACACGCACACGCACGCACACATATATATATAATTATATATATGAATTATATATATAGTTATATATATAATTACATACATATAATTATATATATATATACGGACACACACACGAACGCAAGCACACAAACACACATACATACATACATACATACATACACACACACACACACACACACACACACACACACACACACACACACACACACACACACACACACACACACACACACACACACACACACACACACACACACACACATACACACATACATACATACATACATACATACATACATACATACATACATACATACATACATACATACATACATACATACATACATACATACATACATACATACATACATACATACATACATACATACATACATACATACATACATACATACATACATATATACATACAGAAGGGGGGGGGGCGAGAGAGACAGAGAGACAGAGAGAGTGGGAAGACAAAAAGGGGGAGGATATATATATATATATATATATATATATATATATATATCCCGTAGTCTGGCGACCGCGGGGGCACCCCTGAACACTTGACAACCAGTTCCCTCCATTCCTCTCTCTGTTCTGCCTTTCTCAGGGTTTTGTTGAGTTCTGGGCCTGTCCATTCGCTGATGTTGTCCTTCCATCTCTTCCTTGGTCTGCCTCTTTTTCTTCCTCCTTGGGCAGTGCCTTGCAGTATTGTTTTTGCAAGTCCTTTCGATCTTGGGTGTATCACCTCACCTCACCTCATTCTCCTGACCGAATGGTCGTAGAGGAGACATGAGGATGTTGATGACGTTGTTCTCCTCCATCCAGGCCGGTCCTCTGCCCTGCGGATCAGCGTTGCGCTGTCCATCCCGGTCCACTCCTTGATGTTGTCCATCCAGTTCTTGGGTTGCCTTCCTCTGCGTCTGTCCCCTTCCAAGGTTCCCTGAAGAACCGTCTTGGGCAGCGTGTTGTGTCAGGTGACGTGCCCAAACCAAGACATCTTCCTCCTCTTTAGTATTGACAGGAGGGGTTCCTGGGGGCCTGCCAGCTGTGTAACTTGGCCCCGCACAAAGTCGTTGGTCTTGTGATCCCTTTATATCCCTTATACTTTATCCAAAATTGCCTGACACGATTAGTGAGTTGACACTGAAACAAAATTAGGTTTCAAGCTAATCTGACAACTGATATTTTATTCTTCATCAAGCTAAATGTCATTAAGGTATGTTGAGCCTACAAAATGCGGTAAAGGTTAATACATCACTAACATGTTATCTGATTCAGTCATCTCATCTGATAAACTAATTAACGATATCACTTTCACAGATACTGCCATTTGGACTTGTCCGAGTTAATTAAACAGTGGTTGCAAGACGTTTGTTTATGGCCAAGATATTGATCTTAGTTTACACGCGCATGGATGCTAGCACGTATACATACACACACACACACACACCCATCCATCCACCTGCCCACCCCCCATTCAAACACCATCTACCCACACTCACCCCTACTCCCATCCCCCAATGCCCCAACACACACACATATACATATACACATACACACACATCAACACATATACACACACCATCTACCCACCCCCACCCCCACTCCCATCACACACATACACACAGGCTAACACCGACCCACACCCACCCCCCCACCCATCACACACACACACAACACACACACACACACACACACACACCATCTACCCCCCCCAATCCCCCCCTACCCCCCCACCTCCCCCCCCCCCCCCCCCCCCCCCACACACACACACGCACAAGGCTTCAGCTTTAGAACAGAACAAGGCTGACAAGACAAGGCCTCTGTTTCAGCGGCTGCGTACATCCCACTGACAGATTAATCAGTGAGGCCTCCGAGAACACGGTCATCAGGGCAAGTGTCTCACCACGGCCCCATTACTTGGCACTTTTCCACCTGCCTCTCTTTGTGGCCTGTGTCATTGTCATTGTCGTCGTCGTCGTTGTTTTCAGCATTATCAGTAGCATGAGTAGCAGAGGCAGCGTCGCCGTAGTAGTTGTCGTCGTCGTCGTCGTCATTGTCTTCTTTTTTCTTCTTTGTCGTCGTCTTGTTGTTGTTGTTGCTCTTCCTCTTCTTCCTCTTCTTCTTCTTCTTCTTCTTCTTCTTCTTCTTCTTCTTCTTCTTCTTCGCATTCTTCGCATTCTTCGCATTCTTCTTCTTCTCATTCTTCTTCGCATTCTTCTTCACGCCTGCACTCGCATGTGTGTGTAAGTATGTGTGTGCGTGTGAGCGTGTGTGTGTGTGTATGGGTGTGTGTGTGTGAGTGTGTGTGTGTGTGTGTGTGTGTATGTGTGTGTGTGTATGTGTGTGGGGGGGAGGTAAGTGTTTGTATGTGTCTGTATGTATCTGTATGTGTCTGTGTGTCTGTTTCCGTGTGTTTGTGTGTGTTTGTGTGTCTGTGTCTGTGTGTCTGTGTGTGCGGGTGTGCATGTGTGCGTCTGTGTGCCTGTGTCTGTGTGTGTCTCGGTATGCCTCTCTGTGTGTGTGTGTGTGTGTGTGTGTGTGTGTGTGTGTGTGTGTGTGTGTGTGTGTGTGTGTGTGTGTCAAAGTCAAAGTCAAAGTCAAAGTCAAACTTTTATTTCCTCATGGTACATTGAATGAGCAGTGCAGTTGCTTTTTTTCATCAAGCCATCCATCTAAGGGGGAAAAATAATATAATAGATAAAATTATTAATAATAATAATAATAATAATAATAATAATAATAATAATAATAATAATAATAATAATAATAATAATAATAATAATAATAATAATAATAATATGCATATTTGAAAATATGCATGTGTGTGTATGTGTATGTGTGTGTGTGTGTTTGTTGTTGTTTCTTCGATTTTACATCTGTTCACTCAAAATGATATTAGACGATGGGAAGGGAAGGGGAGGGTCTATTATGTTAATGGATGTGTGCGGTAAAATGGGTGTCTTTTTCTTAATAGTGTATAAAGTACCCAGAATAGGGCTAAACAATGACAGTAAGTAAATACATAACAATTGCTAGTAACTTAAAACTAGAAAAAAATGTATGTGTGTGTGTGTGTGTGTTCAGGTCTGTATAATATGCATGTGTGCGTGTGTATAATGTGCGTGTGTCTGTGTGTATCTGTCTATGAATGTGTCGGTGTTTTTGTCAGGCTATCTGTCAGTCCGTCTGTATGTCCTCCTCTGTGCATAAATGCATATCAGTCTCAACTTACATACATGGACCTAAACCTCCATATTCATTCGTGTTTTTCATTCAATCTTTTCAACAGACACTTACACGGGTCTCTACACATGTATACATACACGCTATAAAGACATAGGCGGAACAGATCCATCATCTATGCTCCATATCGATAACACAGAGCCACTGCACAAAGCCGATAGGTCCAGTAATCTATCTTTGTGATAAATGAATGACATTCCCATAATCGCCCTGTAGTGTCAGTTACTGCAATCAACACGTGCTCAGTTGCGATTTCTTTTGTGATGATTCTGATAGATCGCCGTATTATAATCAGACATTACTCTATCACATTCCTTCTTTGTGACCAGAATATATAGTTACCTTATCTCTAAATTGATAGTTTGGTTTGTCTTTTAATTCTTCTTTTTTTATACATGTCTCTTTGCGCTGATACTGTAACTGACACATGTTCAGCAATGATCTCTTAGTGATGATACCAAATAGATAGCCATTTTATCGTATCACTTCTTTGTGACCAAACTAATGAACGTCATTGTCCAAACTGACAATACATCTATCTACCTATTTAGACAGACAGACAGACAGACAGACGGACGGACGGACGGACGGACGGACGGACGGACGGACGGACAGCCAGCCAGCCAGCC
>JASPKP010000366.1:0-2500 GCA_030674155.1 Stramonita haemastoma
CACACACACAATGCACACGCGCACAAGCGCACACATACACACATTAGATCCTCTCTCTCTCTCTCTCTCTCTCTCTCTCTCTCTCTTCTCTCTCTCTCTCTCTCTCTCTCTCTCTCTCTCTCTCTCTCTCTCTCTCTCATCTCTCTCTCTCTCTCCTCTCTCTCTCTCTTTCTTTCTCTCTCTCTCTTACCTATCCTGTCTCCTATCTTAGGGTCGTCTGGTATCACTTAAAGTGGAAAGATGTTAAAATTGAACTTACTTACTTGCACATAACCTCACACACTTACACACACGTCCTCAAACACACACACACACACGTACATGCACATTCAGTCACACACACACACACGCATGCCCGCGTGCACGCACGTACACACACATACACACAGATGGGAACAGATGACAATATTTACAAAAGTGCATACACACTGGGACTAAATGTAAAAAAGCACATAAGTGCTTATTCTATTATCCTCGATATAAAAGAATGAATAAATTAATCAGTCAATCAATCAATAAATAAACACACACACTCTTTTTTGTTAGTACACATGTATCAGTATGTATTGATTTTGTTTATTTATCTATTGATCTATTCATTTGTTCAATTATGAATTTATTCTTTCATTTGAAGGATAATGGAATAATTTCTCATGTACCTTTTTTTTTTTTTACATCCATTTCCCCTGTGTAGGGAGTTTTGTATATTTTGTCATCTGTTCCCACTAACACACAATGGCCTACTTTCAAAAATCGGAATAGGATTTAACTTGCCTTCCCACATGAGGCCTTGGTTTATCCAAAGGGTGTGTGTGTGTGTGTGTTGTGTGTGTGTGTGTGTGTGTGTGTGTGTGTGTGTGTGTGTGTGTGTGTGTGTGTGGTGTGTGTGTGTGTGTGTGTGTGTGTGTCCATGTCCGTGTGTGTGTGTGTGTGTGTGTGTGTGTGTGTGTGTGTGTGTGTGTGTGTGTGTGTGTGTGTGTGTGTGTGTCTGTGTGTGTGTGTGTGTGTGTGTCCATGTCTGTGTGCGTGTGTGTGTGCATGTGTGTGTGTGGTTAGCACGCATGCATGTGTGTGTGCACACGGGGGAGCATGTGTGTGTGTGAGTGTGTGTATGTGTGTGTGCGCGTGCGTGCACGCGCGTGCTTGCGTGCGTGCGCGCGTGGTGTGTGTGTGTGTGTGTGTGTGTGTGTGTGTGTGAGTGTATGTGAAAATCATTGCCTCTGTTTTCAAACTATAATGTAAAATATATAACGTCAGAGAGGTTTCTTAATCATAGTACTTGATATATAATCAGTATCCATTTTTTATACATAACACACACGAATACAGCAATGGAACTATTTGATACAAAAGTACGTTTCAAGAGCATTTGGTAGTTGAGGTTTCCGTTCAGTGAATCCTGCCCTCATTTCTGTGCTGTGATCGATCTGCCTTTGGTTTCGGATCATGCAGACGACAGTACAGTGCTCTTCCTGTCAGTATTCTCTGAAAGAGAAGAGCTAGCTTGCTGCTATTTTCTGTCAACATTATCTGGGTTAGCCATTGCCAACTGTGAATATTCCCTGTGTCACTGTTATAGCTGATTGCTTGTTGAAGGAGATCATTACATGTGGTGTGTCCTCAGTCAGTCACAGCCAACAGAAAATTCTGACTGAAAGTGGCGAGGCAACTGTTTTCTGTAACCAGGAAGTGTATATGAAGGCTTGGACTAGCAGCCTGTACTGGAGAGAGACTGTTGAAACTGGGACACATCTGATGAACGATCACACACTGACCACACTTCTTATTCTGAACGTGTGAAGGGTGTGTGCTGCTGTGGGCTGTACTGACAGTGGTCGTGGTGTGTTCTGTGTCAACGTCTGTGGGCTGTACTGACAGTGATCGAGGTGTGTTCTGTGTCAACATCTGTGGGCTATACTGACAGTGATCGTGGTGTGTTCTGTGTCAACGTCTGTGGGCTGTACTGACAGTGATCGTGGTGTGTTCTGTGTCAACGTCTGTGGGTTGTACTGACAGTGATCGTGGTGTGATCTGTGTCAACGTCTCTCTGTAGGTTGTAGACAGTCAGTGTGTCACTGCTCCCTTCCTGCTCACTACACTACACCAACATGGCAACAGGCGGTCCCTCAGTGACCACAGGCAAGGAGGTAGATGTTCGTTACACCTGCTGTCTGTGCATGGAGCCTTATCGAGGGCGAAGTCCTAAACTCTTACCTTGCCACCACACCTTCTGTCTGCCGTGCCTCACTGCATTGGAAGCCTCTGTCATCTCAGCCTTGAAGCTTGACACAGCCACTGACGATGATCTGGAAAAGAAAGAGACCCCGAGACAACAGGCCCCCACCCCCAAAGGGGATGAGGGAGAGCCAGAAGCACAGCCCTGTGAGGGACCTGAGGGAACACCTGCCTTGAAGGAGGCCCCAGTGGAGAGTGGTGACGTCACTGCTGGCCATGGGGTGGGGGACAGTAGGGGCAGTTTCCTGTGTCCCACATGCCGAGC
>JASPKP010000366.1:5000-10000 GCA_030674155.1 Stramonita haemastoma
ATCATATACATCAGTGAATCTATAACATTCAAGCGTCTCATCCATCTAGAACATTATGATGTAGAATCCGTCTGGTTTGAAGTGTCAATAAAAGGTTCACCACCTATTGCAATGGGATTCTGCTATAGGAATCCAGCAGAAAGAAAAAATTGGATTGACAAGTTTGATGCAATGATGAACGTAGTCTTATTAGAATCCAGGGAAGTAATACTACTAGGTGATTTTAATATTGATCTAACAAAAGTAAATAATGCATGGACGCAAATTACTAATTCATTCAACCTTCACCAACTAGTTAGTTTACCCACAAGAGTCACACAAAACTCAAGCACAATAATTGATCACATCTACGTATCAAATCCTAAAAACATCATAGAAACATGTGTCCCTGTCTATAACTGCAGTGATCACTACCCAGTATGTACTACATGGTCAAAAAAAGGAACAAAAATTCCCAAACCTGGCCATAAAAACATAACATATCGTTCCTTTGCAAAATTTAATGAAAAGCTTTTCCTTCTTGAACTAAGTAACTCAATGCTCTCAGAAACATTCAACATTACTGATCCAGACTCGGCCATCGAGTTTTGGATAAAAACTTTCACTGAAATTTACAATAAACATGCTCCACTTAAAACCATAAGGGTCAAACATGTCCCCAAACCGCCTTGGCTTACAAAAGAACTAGAAGAAGCATGCTATCTTAGAGATTTCTTAAAAAAACATAAATACCATGAAGAGTCAAAAAGATTACGAAACGCCATAAACTCACAGAAACGTCGAGAAAAAAAGAAATATTTCCAAGATTTACTATCTTCCAAACAAAACTCAAAAATCATTTGGAGGGCCATTAATCAAATAACAAACAAACAATCATCTTCCAAATCAAATGTAATCAAAGATGTTACTGCTGAACAACTCAACAATCACTTCATAAACGTTTCTACTAATGTTGTAAGCAATGACAATTCAAAATCCAATAACCTAAACACATTAAAACAATACTGCCAAGAAAAGCATATTCCCTCAAAACTCCACATACCATTTATTTCTGTTTTTGGGGTCCATAATTACATGATTCACCTCAAACAGTCAAGGACACGAGGTCTTGATGGAATAGACAGCAGAATTCTAAAACTTTCAGCTCCAGTTATCACAGACACTCTCACATATATATATATAACCAATGTCTTGAAAAGAACTATTTTCCCAATGCCTTCAAAACTGCTAAAGTGATCCCCATCTACAAATCTGGTGACACTTCAGATCCCTCAAATTATAGGCCAATCTCTATTATATCCCTTCTTTCAAAACCCCTGGAAAAAACATATAAATAAACACTTAGTCAGTCATATAGAAACTAACAACCTACTCCACCCTAATCAGTCAGGATTCAGACAAAATCACTCGTGTCATACTGCACTGACTAGTCTCATAGACAATTGGCTAACAAACATTAATGAAAATAAATTTTGTGGAGTATTATTTGTAGATTTCAAAAAAGCATTTGATACAATTGACCACACACTTCTCATCAGAAAGCTAGACCTGTACAATATATCGTCAAATAGTCTAGAACTACTTGCTTCTTATCTCAAGAACAGACAACAGTGTGTTTCAACAACTACATCCACATCCAATCTAAAACCCATTCATTACGGAGTACCACAGGGATCTATACTAGGACCAATTCTCTTTTCTTTATACATAAATGACCTTCCTCTACATATTGCATCCAAATGTGAACTATTTGCTGATGACACAACCATACATACAAGCCATAATGACATTGACTCTCTTGCAACCATATTACAACAAAGCTGTAATGATCTTGTCAAATGGACAGATCTGAACCACATGTCTATTCACCCCCAAAAAACAAAATGCATGCTTATCACCACCAGACAAAAGCGACAAAATTTACCTCATAATCAGTTTCCAATACATATAAAAAAGGAAGCAATCGAACAAACCTCTCATCACAAAGTTCTAGGAGTGACAATTGATGAAAATCTCAGCTGGATCTACCACATATCTCACCTATGCAAATACTTGTCCCAAAGAGTATACCAGTTGACTAAAATTAAACACTTCCTTGACTACCATTCAAGGAAATTATTCTTTCAAGCTTATATACAATCCTCAATAGACTATGCCTCAACCCTATGGGATTCTGCCAGTGCAAACACTATGAAACCCTTATCAAGTCTGTATAAACGTGCTCTCAAACTTATCCTCCTGAAGAAAACAACATTACTTGACGTGGATTATACTCAGTTAAGTATTCTCCCCCTACAACACAAGACTAAAATATAACAAGGGCATCCTGATGTTTAAGATAATGGCAGGAGCTGTCCCCACATCATTAAGAGATAAGTTCCCAATGAATCGTTCCAGAAATACTGAAAAGCCAAGTATCCCAATCCCAAGAATAGACTTGTTCAAGTCCAGTTTACTATACTCAGGCCCTGTACTGTGGAACTCCCTTCCCGATTCAATTAAACAGCACCAATCATTGTCGACCTTCAAAAATCACCTAATGCACTTGATGCATCAAAACTAATGAACCAGTACTCATCCTGTTGGCTATATATAATTCTCCCCCTTTCTCTCTCTTCTTCTATGTGTGTGTGTGTGTGTGTGTGTGTGTGTGTGTGTGTGTGTGTGTGTGTGTGTGTGTGTGTGTGTGTGTGTGTGTGTGTGTGTGTGTGTGTGTGTGTGTGTGTGTGCGTGTGTGTGTGTGTGTGTGTGTGTGTTTAAATGTATCTTATATGTATCTTATCTTTGTGCACTTGTAACTGATTTCAAAGAGTACATTTTTAATATTTTATTTTCATGTCACATTTATCATATAGTATATTCTTTATATATGCATAAGTAAAAGATAGGGAGTGTTAAGTGATGATATTATTGGTCAGTTGAAAATTGTGCGCAATACTACCTGGCTAAAAATGTACTGTGTACTCTCTCTCTCTCTCTCTCTCTCTCTCTCTCTCTCTTCTCTCTCTCTCTCTCTCTCCTCTCTCTTCTCTCTCTCCTCTCTCTCTCTCTCTCTCTCTCTCTCTCCTCTCTCTCTCTCTCTCTCTCTCTCTCTCTCTCTCTCTCTCTCTCTCTCTCTCTCTCTCTCTCTCTCTCTCTCTCTCTCTCTCTCTCTTCTCTCTCTCTCTCTCTTCTCTCTCTCTCTCTCTCTTGTTGCCTAAACATATTATCATCCATATTGAGAAATACTTTATTCACTTTTTGTACTATTTAATAATCACGTGTTGAATGCAGTTGATTTTGTATAATTTTTTAATTCTCAAGTAAGCTGAATAATTATGTTCATTATGATTACAAAATGGTTATGAACGCGATTTCTATGACCATAAATACATAATCATAAGATTCAGGTATTAGAATATGTATGTTTTAATATATATGCCTTACAGCGGATGGATTCTTTTTGTGTTCCGTTACATGACTTGATTAAAATTAGGCATATATTTCTTTTAAAATGAAGTTTATTGATGACATGAGCGCGAAATTTGTGTGTGTGTGGTGTGTGTGTTGTGTGTGTGTGTGTGTGTGTGTGTGTGTGTGTGTGTGTGTGTGTGTGTGTGTGTGTGTGTGTGTGTGTGTGTGTGTGTATGTGTGTGTGTGTGTGGTGAGTGTGTTTGGGTGTTGTGTGTGTGTGTGTGGGGGGGGGGGGGGTGGATAATTGTTTTTATTTGTCGTCTCCCCTTGTATTAAAATATTATGATTTGCATGACTTTTTGTTGTTGTTGATGGGTCCTACCTCAAGTTTTTGATGTCTTGTTCTTGTTTATTTTCTGTTTTAACTTTGCTGCTTGCTTTTGTTTCCTCTTTTTTTATATGAAGTATGAATGTAAAAGAAATGATAATATTGTCACCTGATATGATTGTTTGACTTGTATCATTCTTCTCTTTTTCTATGACATTTTTTTTTTTTTTTTTTTTTTTTTTTTTTTTTTTAAAGAAAAAACAACAACACAAAAAACCTACCACCTCAGGTACATGTGCGCCTGCGGATATGTGCTTATAAATATAAGTGTGAGTAAGTGTGTGTGTGTGTGTGTGTGTGTTGTGTGTGTGTGTGTGTGTGTGTGTGTGTGTGTGTGTGTCTGTGGGTGGGTGTGTGTATGTGTGTGTGTGGCATTGTGTGTGTGTGTGTGTGTGTGTGTGATTTGTATGTGCATTTGTCTGCGAGCGTGCATGCATGAGTGAGTTGTATGTATGTATGTATGTATGTATGTATGTATGTATGTATGTATGTATGTATGTATGTATGTATGTATGTATGTATGTATGTATGTATGTATGTATGTATGTATGTATGTATGTATGAATGTATGTATGTATGTATGTATGTATGTATGTATGTATGTATGTATGTGTGTGTGTGTGTGTGTGTGTGTGTGTGTGTGTGTGTGTGTGTGTGTGTGTGTGTGTGTGTGTGTGTGTGTGTGTGTGTGTGTGTGTGTGTGTGTGTGTGTGTGTGTGTGTGTGTGTGTGTGTGTGACCTACGTGTAGGAGTGAGTTTTACGTGTATTATTATCATACTATTATCACTATTGTTGATATTATTCTTATTGTCATCATTATAATCATTGTATTATCTTTAGTTCCTTCTGAGTTCATTTTGTTGTTATGAGTTGTAACAATGTTGTAGCTAAGTATTTTTGGGTGGACTTTTCTTGGTTGCTAAGTTGTTTATTTCATTATGTTTCTTTGGTTGCTCTTTATCTATTAACGCTTCTCTTTTCTTTTATAATCAAAATCATTTTATTGTGGCTTCTGATTTTCGTCTTCTGAAAGTGTGCATTTTAATTATCTTATTATGTATAATGTCCTTATTCCTTTATGTTGTTTGGTACTGCATATAGTTTTATTGTTTAGTATCTTTTTATCTTGATGTTTTCCCTGAAAAGGGCGGGGACTGGATGTAAAAAAGCACATGAGTGCTTATCTATTATCCTCGAATAAAAGAATTTTGCCTTGCC
>JASPKP010000366.1:17500-25000 GCA_030674155.1 Stramonita haemastoma
CACCTCGCTCCCCTTGGACCCCACATGTTATGGGACACCTTTACCCTTTTTACCTTATACTATAATAAAGTAGTCATCATCATCATCATCATATCATCATCATCATCATCATCTTTCATCATCATCATCATCATATCATCATCATCATCACAATAATATACATTGTTGTGTTGTGTGTCTTGATGTGTTATGTCGTGATGCCTTTAGTTGTGTTGATTGTTAGAGTAACAGCGGTATTCTTCAGCAATACTGACAATGATTACATTTCCTTTTATGATTACATTTCCTTTTATGATTAATTTTCCTTTTATGAATAGTTTTCCTTTGAGATTAGTTTTTATTTTTAAAATACCGTATGCAGGTGTCTGATTCATGTTCTGCACACACACGCACGCGTGTGCCGTGAGCCTTCACGTGGGCGCAGGCATGTAGACACATACACACACACACACTTGTGTCTATGACTATAATTAAGTTACGTAATATCATATGACGTTTCTGTGCAACTCTTTTTTCCCTAATGTCCTTTCCCTGAGTTGATTGTGTGTGTGTGTGTGTGTGTGTGTGTGTGTGTGTGTGTGTGTGAGGTGAGAGAGAGAGAGAGAGAGAGAGAGAGAGAGAGAGAGGAGAGAGAGAGAGAGGAGAGAGAGAGAGAGAGAGAGAGAGAAGGGAGGTGGCAGGATGGTTAAGATGTTTGCCTGTCAACAAGTAAACCATGCCTGAAGTTCTGGATTCGTACCCAGCCTCGCCCTTTCTTCCCAGTTTGATGAAAATATTGAAATGAATGTCATAGTCATTCGCAGAGACTATAAACAGAGGCCCATTGTGCGAACGCACGCAGAACATCTTGTGCACACGTTAAAATCCCGTTCCGCATTTCGGAAGCCGCCGCTGTAGTCTAGCGGTTAGGGCGTTGGACTCGTAATCTAAAGGTTGTGGTTGGATCCCAGCTTTCGCTATGGCCTTGTGCCCTTGGAAAAGGTACTTTACGGCTATTTTCTCACCCCACCCAGGTGTAAAAGGGGTACCAACTTTGTGTTGGGGGTTAACCCTGCGATAGAGTGGCGTCCTATCCAGGGGCGAGCCTATGACTCTGAATCGCTTAAGGCCACAGAAACCAGGATAAGCACCGGCCTTGAGCCTTAGGCTCGGGACAGACTTTAACTTAACTCTGCATTTTGGAAGAGCAGGCCATTGTGTGCTGGTAGGAGCGAATGACAAAATTATTTTGTAAAAACCCACATGCACACAGGTGTTGTGTTTAGACACCATCCATCCCTGAGGAAAAATCGGGGAGTTGGAATACCAGGGTAGCTCGGGGCTGTATATGGCAACGTTCTGGTGGCTCCTGCGATGGTACTGGAACCATTGGTATGGGTCATTGTCTCTCCAATGGATCATTCCAGTGGCGTGGAGAGGGGGGAGGGGGGATCTGCTCCATGGGTAACAGTTTGCCCTCCATACTTACTTATATGTATATATATATGTATACGTTTATGAGATGAATGTACGGTGTAAGAAATAAGGCCTTTGACTGTATTCAGTACTTTTCATCAATGCCTGTAAAGATGCTTTGGATGTGATTTTGATTTCAGATAAACTTAATTCCATGGATGTCTGTAAAAATACTTAGAATATATTGTGTTGCATTGTATTGTATTGTATTGTAATGTAATGTAATGTAATGTATTGCATTGTCTATCTATCTATCTATCTATCTATCTATCTATCTATCTATCTATCTATCTATCTATCTATCTATCTATCTATCTATCTATCTATCTATCTATCTATCTGTCTGTCTGTCTGTCTGTCTGTCTATCTATCTATCTATCTATCTATCTATCTATCTATCTGTCTATGTATCTATCTATCTGTCTATCCCCTCTCTCTCTATCTCTATCTCTCTATCTCTCTCTCTCTATCTCTCTATCTCTCTCTCTCTATCTCTCTATCTCTCTCTCTATCTCTCTATCTATCTCTCTATCTCTACCTCTCTCTCTATCTCTCTATCTATCTCTCTATCTCTCTATCTATCTCTCTATCTCTCTATCTCTATCTTCTCTCTATCTCTATCTATCTCTCTATCTAACTCTCTATCTCTCTATCTGGATTCTATCTTGCGCACACGTTAAATCCTGTTCCGCTTTTCGTAAGAGTAGGCCATCGTGTGCCGGTGGGAACAGATGACAATATTTACAAAAACTGCATACACACGGGGACCGGATGAAAAAAAAGCACATGTTGCTTATTCTGTTATCCTCGATATAAAAAAAGAATAAATAAATATCTCTCTATCTATCTCTCTATCTCTGTCTCTCTATCTATCTCTCTCTCTCTATCTCTCTCTCTCTATCTATCTCTCTATCTCTCTATCTCTATCTCTCTCTCTATCTCTCCATCTCTCTTATCTCTATCTATCTATCTATCTGTCTATCTATCTGTCTATCTCTCTATCTCTATCTATCTCTCTATCTCTCTATCTCTCTATCTCTATCTATCTATCTATCTATCTATCTATTTATCTATCTATCTATCTATCTGTCTATCTATCTGTCTATCTATCTGTCTATCTTCCTATCTATCTATCTATCTATCTATCTATCTATCTATCTATCTATCTATCTATCTATCTATCTATCTATCTATCTATCTGTCTCTCTATCTCTCTATCTCTCTATCTCTCTGTCTCTCTGTCTCTCTATATCTATCTCTCTATCTCTCTATCTCTCTATCTCTCTATCTCTCTATATCTATCTATCTATCTATCTATCTATCTATCTATCTATCTATCTATCTATCTATCCCTTAGTCTGGTGACCGTGGGGGCACCCCTTAAGAATTTTACAACCTCCATTCCTCTCTGTGTTCTGCCTTTCTTAAAATTTGGTTGAGTTCTAGGACTGTCCATTCGCTAATGTTTGTCCTCCCATCTCCTCCTTGGTCTGCCTCTTATTCTTCCTACCTGGACAGTGCCTTGCAGTATTGTTTTAGCAAGTCCTTTTGATCTTGTCACATGCCTGTACCATTATTGCAATGTATTGTATTGTATTGTATTGTATTGTATTGTATTGTATTGTATTGTATTGTATTGTATTGTATTGTATTGTATAGTATTGTATTGGATTGGATTGGATTTATTGTATTGCATTGCATTGCATTGTCATATATTGTATTGTATTGTATTGTGTTGTATTGCATTGTATTGTATTGTATTGTATTGTATTGTATTGTATTGTATTGTATTGTATTGTATTGTATTGTATTGTATACCACGTGAAGTCACAGCAGGTGTCTCTGCCTAAAATTCAGGCTGCTCTCACCAAGGAGAGAGTGTCGCCACAGGAGTAGTGCCACTCATGTTTTTCCTGTCTACAACCGTATTTGATTCTCTATGTCATTAAACTATGTGATTTATTTACTGAATAATTATGGGCGATTATGCTGGCATGAGGAATACCGAAGAAAACGATTCTAACCAATAATACACATGACAATGTTACTTATTATTTGAATAGTAGTATAGGAATCTTGTTTTGAACTGATCAGTCATTAATAAGATGTTGAGGATGAGGAAAAGGAGGAGGAGGAGGATAATGATGTCGATTATGAATATTATCATTATTATTATTATCATTATTATTATTATCATTCTTATTTTTATCCAAAATCAACATAGCTGGACATAGTTGTCATCACATATGGTGGAAAGAGAAAGCTGGAAGAGTAGTACCAACATTCTAACATAAGTCATATCCAGGAGTCTGTTTTATGACCAATATAAACACAAGTAATATTAGCAACCTTAAAACACAACATGTCACCAGCCGCCATGGCGCAGTGGTTAATGCACTGGGTTACTGACTGGAAGAGAGCAGGTTTGAATCCCATAAGATTCGTAGGGTTTTCTCAGACCTTGCCTACCCAGAGAAAGTTTGCTATGGGGTCATGAAGAAAAACTGTAAGCACACGGCAGAGCTTCATACACTTTACCAATGCCGTTTTGTGTATTGCTCGATCTGTTTTAACAACACTGCAGGTGTCTGTATCTCTCAGACCCAGTTAACACCCGGGATATATCACAAAAGTGAGTGTAGAAATACAGCCCTGCCAGGTGATCTCAAAGCACCTGCACTTCCATAGCAGCATCACTGCGTCATCCTCATCACCATTGAATATCATGCAATAAAAAAAATGCCTCAGTTGCTCTGGTCTCTTGCTTTGGTTTCACTTACACTCCGGTGTCTTCCAACATATTCAAGAGAGTCCTTTGTTTTGTGATTTACGGATTTTGCTAGCTTTTTTTTTCCCTGTACTTATTTTTCTTTTTGAAAAAGTAATATCAGATTTTGCCCCTGAATACATTCCAGTTAGTTTATTTCAGTGAAAAACGATGTAGTATGATTTGACAGATGATATTTGAGTTGGTGTATTTTGTTTAATTTAGGATACAGAGAATGCGTGCTGTTTTACTGACCAAGCTTTGTGCAGTACAGTACTAAGCTGTCAGTGTTGTGGTGTGAGCCATCCTTTCTTTGCTATTTCATGTCATGGGTGCAGCTGTGTGCTTTATTCCAATAAACAATGGCTGCTTTCAGCTGTCTGGGTGTGTTGCTGTGTTGGGGTGAGAGAATGCCTGTGTGTGTTGAAAGTGCAACAGAGGGACTGTGTGTGTTGAAAGTGCACAGAGGGACTGTGTGTGTTCAAAGTGCACAGAGGGACTGTGTGTGTTCAAAGTGCACAGAGGGATGTGTGTGTTCAAAGTGCACAGAGGGACTGTGTGTGTTCAAAGTGCACAGAGGGACTGTGTCTGTCCAAAGTGCAAAGAGGGATTGTGTGTGTCTGAGCTGGAGTCCCACACCGTTTACACTGGTGAGGAGGGAGGGAAAGAGGGAGGGAAGTGTGGTGTTGTGGTGTTGGGGAAGTAAAGGTCCAGGCTGCAGGGGACTTGTGTTTCACTGCAACAAGCCTGTAGTGTGGTGGAGGGAGGGAGGGGGCAGGGGACTTGTGTTTCACTGTAACAAGCCTGTAGTGTGGTGGAGGGAGAGAGGGGGGCAGGGGACTTGTATTTCACTGTAACAAGCCTGTAGTGTGGTGGAGGGAGGGAGGAGGGGGGCAGGGGACTTGTATTTCACTGTAACAAGCCTGTAGTGTGGTGGAGGGAGGGGGGGCAGGGTTCTTGTGTTTCACTGTAACAAGCCTGTAGTGTGGCGGAGGGAGGGAGGGGGGCAGGGGACTTGTGTTTCACTGTAACAAGCCTGTAGTGTGGTGGAGGGAGGGAGGAGGGGGGCAGGGGACTTGTATTTCACTGTAACAAGCCTGTAGTGTGGTGGAGGGAGGGGGGGCAGGGGACTTGTGTTTTCACTGTAACAAGCCTGTAGTGTGGTGGAAGGAGGGAGGGGGGCAGGGGACTTGTGTTTCACTGTAACAAGCCTGTAGTGTGGTGGAAGGAGGGAGGGGGGCAGGGGACTTGTGTTTCACTGTAACAAGCCTGTAGTGTGGTGGAGGGAGGGAGGGAGGGAGGGGACTTGTGTTTCACTGTAACAAGCCTGTAGTGTGGTGGAGGGAGGGAGGGGGGCAGGGGACTTGTGTTTCACTGTAACAAGCCTGTAGTGTGGTGGAGGGAGGGAGGGGGGCAGAGGAACAGGAGGCCTGCACTCCCTATGGCTTCTGTGCCTTCCCTGTCACAGACAGCAGACTGGCAGGTCAGCTGACTTACACTGACTCCCGCCCCCCTCCATATCCATCCCTTTGACTGGCTGGAAGGTGAACAGGTGGGGCTGGAGTTGTAAGGACAATCACAAGGTGGATCAGTGGTCTAGAGGTAACGCACCTGCATAGAAAATCAGAGTATGCAGTGGTTTGAATCCCGTTTGGGCCCAAAACTTTTCCCCCATCCATTAGACCATGATTGGTGTACTGGGTGCTAGTTTTTCAGATGATACCATTAAAAAGGTCCGTGTGTTACATATCATTATTTAGTGCACGTAAAGAACCCACGGCAACAAGGACCCTGTCCCTGGCAACATTTTTTAAATAGAAAAAACCCACTCTGATAGGGAAACAGACACAGTTGCAAACAGAAAAAGGAAGAAAAAAACAATGCTAGGTGCTGCACTTGTGGCGACACATCCTCCCAGGGAGGGCAGCTGGGATTTCATGCAAAGATATCTGCTGCAACATTGAAGTGGCATAAAACAAAAAAATAAATGAATAAAATAAAAAAGAATGGCAGTTATTTGGTGAGTGTGTGTGATACAGGCACTGGAGAAGATCAACCCTGCAACCTCAGCTGGCCAGCAGCAGTACATCAGGCTGACACTGTCTGACACTGCTGTACTGCTGATGTGAGGCTATACTAGTTCTTTGCACACACCTGATGCACGGCTAATGTGGGGCTATACTAGTTCTTTGCACACACCTGATGCACTGCCAATGTGGGGCTATACTAGTTCTTTGCACACACCTGATGCACGGCTAATGTGGGGCTATACTAGTTCTTTGCACACACCCGATGCACTGCTGATGTGGGGCTATACTAGTTCTTTGCACACACCTGATGCACTGCTAATGTGGGGCTGTACAAGTTCTTTGCACACACCTGATGTACTGCTAATGTGGGGCTATACTAGTTCTGTGCACACACCTGATGCACAGCAAGCTAAAACTACATTGGTAAAAAAAGACAATCACAAATAACACAGCAAGGGCTTTTTACAGATGAGCAAGGGAGCAAACTGTGTGCAAAAATATTCTGATCTGTCCAAGTTGTTGCCCTTGGGGACTAACAACTGGGAAGTCCCTGACCTTTGAATAAAACATATAATTTGAAATATTTGTATTCATATGTTTGAGAGCTTTTAAGTGTGTCTGTGTGTGCAGGTCTGTTCAAATTCAAAATATTTAATTATCTCTAAAACAGAGAAATGTGGGTGTGTTTCAAGCCATACATAGAAAGTAAACATGCAAAACAAAACCCACTCACACACACACACACACAACACACACACACACACACACGCACGCACACACGCACGCACACACACACACAACACACACACACACACACACACACACACACACACACACACACACACACACACACACACACACCAAAGTGTTATTACATGTATATATTTTTTTAACTATCAATGAAACAAATACCTTCTCCATTAAAATATTGAACACAGTTTAGAATGATAAAAGGTAGTCTTTCCTAAAGCTTCGAAATACCCTTCCTTTTCTGCCTCTGGTGTGTGTGTGTGTGTGTGTGTGTGTGTGTGTGTGTGTGTGTGTGTGTGTGTGTGTGTGTGTGTGGTGTGGTGTGTGTGTGTGTGTGTGTGTGTGTGTGTGTGATTTATTTTATTTGTTTGTTCTTTTTTTATCAAGGATAATGGAATAAGCACTCGTGTGCTTTTTTTTTTATTTTTTTTTTTTACATCAGTCCCTGTGTATATGCAGTTTTAAAAATCTTGTCATGTGTTCCCACGGGCACACAAT
>JASPKP010000366.1:30000-37500 GCA_030674155.1 Stramonita haemastoma
GTGTATAGTTTCATTCAAAGGAGGTGTGTGTACTTACAAGCGTGTGTGTGTATGTGTGTGCGTGCAGGCATGCCTGTCTGCGTGCGTGTGTGTATGTGTGTGTGTGTGTGTGTAGTTAGCACCCGTGCATGTGAGTGTGTGTGCACCCAGTATGCAAAAGTGTGTGTTTGAGTGTGTGTATGTGTGAGTGTGTGAGTGTGTGTGTGTGTGTGTGTGTGTGTGTGTGTGTGTGTGTGTGTGTGTGTGTGTGTGTGTGTTTCAGTTCAGTGTAACCTGCCCTCTTTTCTGTGCTGTGATTACTGCGCCTTTGGTTTCGGTTCATGCAGATGACAGTACAGACCTCTTTCTGTCAGTATCTGTGAGGGAGGACAGCCAGCTTGCTGTTATTATCTGTTGATATCATCTGGGTTAACCAATGCCAACTGTGAATATTCCCTGTGTCACTGTTATAGCTGACTGCTCATTGAAGAAGATCACTACATGGGGTGTGTTCTCAGTCAGTCACAGCCAACAGAAAATTCTGACTGAAAGTGGCGAGGCAACTGTTTTCTGTGACCAGGAAGTGTATATAAAGGACTGGACTAGCAGCCTGTACTGCAGATACACTGTTGAAACTGAGACACATCTGATGAACCATCACACACTGACCACACTTTTATTCTGAACGTGTGAAGGTGTGTGCTGCTGTGGGCTGTGCTGACAGTGGTGTGTTCTGTGTCAACGTCTGTGGGCTGTGCTGACAGTGATCGTGGTGTTCTGTGTCAACGTCTGTGGGCTGTGTGGGCTGTACTGACAGTGATCGTGGTGTGTTCTGTGTCAACGTCTGTGGGCTGTACTGACAGTGATCGTGGTGTGTTCTGTGTGAACGTCTCTCTGTGGATTGTAGGTAGTCAGTGTGTCACTGCTCCCTTTCTGCTCACTACACTACACCAACATGGCGACAAGCGGTCCCTCAGTGACCACAGGCAAGGAGGTAGATGTTCGTTACACCTGCTGTCTGTGCATGGAGCCTTATGGAGGGCGAAGTCCTAAACTCTTACCTTGCTACCACACCTTCTGTCTGCCGTGCCTCACTGCACTGGAAGCCTCTGTCATCTCAGCCTTGAAGCTTGACACAGCCACTGACGATGATCTGGAAAAGAAAGAGACCCCAAGACAACAGCCCCCCACCCCCACAGGGGATGAGGGAGAGCCAGAAGCACAGCCCTGTGAGGGACCTGAGGGAACACCTGCCTTGAAGGAGGCCCCAGTGGAGAGTGGTGATGTCACTGCTGGCCATGGGGTGGGGGACAGTAGGGGCACTTTCCTGTGTCCCACATGCCGAGCTCCAGTGCCCATACCTCCAGGGGGTGTGGCCAAACTGCCGGTGAGTCTGGCATTGTATGATATCAGAGATGATGACAATGATGATCATAATGGGGATGGGATCATTGTGATGATGATAGCATTGATGATGATGATGACGATGATGATGATGATGATGATGATGATGATGATGGTGATGGTGGTGATGGTGATGGTGATGATGTGTGGGTACTGCTGCTGCTGCTGCTGATGATGATCATGATCATGATGATCATCATAATCATGATCATGATGGTGGTGATGATGATTTCAAAAGGTATTGATAATGATGTTGTGATGCTAATGATTATGATGATGATGATGATATTGATGATGATGATAATGATGATGTTGACAGTGATGACGATAATATTAAGAACGAACTGGTTGAAGCAAACATTGACAATATATACAATGAAAAAAGAGGAATAAGAGCGACATAGACCTCTACCCAAAAATGAAAACACTAAAACTTTTTGCGCGCGTGCGCACACACACACACACGCACACATCACACACACACATACACACACACACACACACACACACACACACACACACACAACACACACACACACACACGCACACATGCACACACATCACACACACACATACATATACACACGCGTGCATGCGTGTGCACACACACACAACAATCACACACACACACACACACACACACACACACACACACACACACACACACACACACACACACACACACACACACACCATCATCATTATCATCATCATCAGGGATGATAAAAGTGTTTTTGACTTGACATGATTTGGCATGAAACACATACACACAGACACACAGACACAGACACAGACACAGACATTGACACACATACACACACATACGCACGCGCTCACACACACACATACACACAACACACACATTTTCACACACACACACACACACACACACACACATACACACACACACACACTTTCACACACACACACGAACACACTAACACACATACACAAGTCTTTCGGATGAGACTATAAACCGAGGACCCGTGTGCGAACGCATGCAGAACATCTTGTGCACAGAGACGTTAAAAACTGTTACGTTTTCGTAAGAGTAGGCCATCGTGTGCTGGTGGGAACAGATGACATTTACAAAACTGCATACACACGGGGACTGGATCTAAAAGAGCATATGAATACTTATTCCATTATCCTCAGTATAAAGAAAAAATAAAATATAAAAGAATAAATAAATAAAAATGAATAAATGAATAACATACACACAAATACACACACACACACACACACACACACACACACACACACACACACACACACACACACACACACACACAAATACACACACACACACACACACACACACACACACACACACACACACACACACACACACACTGATTTCGGAGATTCTGTCTAACCATAACACCACTGTGCATGTTGTTGTTGTTGTTTTTATTTTAGTGTCCCCGCTCTCACCAGCAGAAAATTAATATCATGTCTACTCTTTTGAAAAGTAGAATGGGTTTAAATGCTTGCACAAGATGTTCTGTATGCATATATACATACAGGGCTTCACTTTGTAAAAAAAATTTGCTGACTTTCGGGAGTCAAGTCAATACTGACGATAACTTCAGGGAAAAGATCCTCTTGAACAGGTGTCTCAGTGGTGTCTCAAACATAGGTTCAGTCCCGGGCTGTCAAGTCACAAGCACCATGCTTTAACCTCTAAACTCTCCAATCTTCCAAATATAAATAAATCAATTTCTGTTAAAAAACACTTTTGCTTAAAAGGACAAATCAGACTCCTGTGCATTGTACCCTGGTTGTTCACACTGAATGATGTCTTCTCTTTCCAGACCAATTTCTACGTGGACCGTGAGTCTGACCCCCATGAAGACTTGCCCAGTGTTGTGTGTGACATGTGTGAGGAGGACAACAAGCAAGACGCCACCCACACCTGCCAGCAATGCCAGCTCAACATGTGTCGCACCTGCCGACGACCCCATGACATCACGGCACGTGACCATCACGTGACGCCTGTTGGTCTTGGTCAGCCACCAAAGCAGAAGCAGGAGAAGAAAGGGGTGTGTCTGATTCACCAGGATCAGGTCACGTGCTTCTACTGTCGTCAGTGTGACATCAGCATCTGTCTGCACTGTAAGCTGACGTCACATGAAAGGCACGAGACGGCTGACTTGGTCAGTGCAGCTTTGCAAGCCCGGGAAGAAATCCTGTCTCTGATTCCCACTGTTGAAGAACAGGTGAGAGAAAGAGAGAGAGCGAGAGAGAGAGAGAGAGAGAGAGAGAGAGAGAGAGAGAGAGAGAGAGAGACAGACAGACAGACAGACAGACAGACAGACAGACAGACAGACAGACAGACAGAGAGACAGAGAGACAGAAGAGACAGAGAGACAGAGAGAGACAGAGAGAGACAGAGAGAGACAGAGAGAGACAGAAAGACAGAGAGAGAGAACAGAGAGAGGGAGAGAGATAGGGGGAGAGGGAGAGAAAGGGAGAGAGAGAAGGAGAGGGAGAGAGAGAGAGGGAGAGAGAGAGAGAGTGGGAGAGGGAGAGAGAGAGAGGGATAGGGGGAGAGGGGGGAGAAAGTCAGAATCAATCAATCAATCAATCAATCAATCAATCAATCAATCAATTAATCAATCAATCAATTAAATTCTTTTATTTCAAGGAAAATGATTAAGCACCCATGTGCTTTTTTACATCCAGTCCCTTGCCCTTGTCAGGGATAACATAACCTGAAAAACAATCACCCCTTAAACAAAAAACAACATGAAGACAATAATAAAATAGCAAAAAGTGCACATACACAGAGAACTGAAATAAGCAATCAACAATCAAATGATGATTATGATAAAAAAAGTAATAAATAAATAGATAAGTAGCAAACAAAAAAACATAAGAAGTTCAGAACTGAAAAATATCATCCTACCATCATCTATCAAAAAAGTCATATAAACCACATTATTTTAGTAAATGGCATAAGAACTTAGACAATACCTTCATGATAGAAAAAATGCCATCAATGGCAAATTACATTAAACATTTGTCCCAGATTTTTTTTTTAAAAAGGGCAAAACAAAACAAAATGGAAAACTTCCACACAGCATTAAAAATAGGAAAGAAGACTGGATAATGATTTGTGCACACACACATAGACACAAATGCAAACGCAGGTGCATGCGCACTCATGCACACACACACACACACACACACACACACACACACACACACACACACACACACACACACACACAGAGCACACACACACACACAGCACACAGAGCAAACATACAGGCACACCAATGTGCAACTGATTACATATCATAAATGGATAATTGATCAATGTAAAATGTACTTATAGAAAAATATTGATTACTTTTGTACTTATGTTGAAAAAAAAACAAAAACATCACCAACAAACCCCAGAATCAGAAGCTAAACTGTGTGTGTGTCTAACAGCTGCAGGTGGTGGAGATGGCCATACAACAAGTGGATCGTCAGGACCGTCAGCTGACACGTCACGCACAGGAAGTGACGCAGCAGATCCAGGCACGCTGTGACCTGCTTGTGACGTGGGCCAGGCAGTCACGTGACCGGCTGGTGGAAGAAGTGTCGGCGAAGGAAGCCTGCACTGGCGGTCAGCTGCAGATGCAGAAAGCCTCCAGCACACTGACCCGGGACACTCTCTCCTCACTGCTGTCACGTGCTGCACGTGTTACTGCTGCTGACCCCGATGTGCTGCTGTGGAGGAAGGAGCTGAAGGCGGCACTGCTCTCTGAGGACAAGCTGCTCCTGCACAAGCAGCGGGCCGACAGCCAGGGCCCTTCCTGGCACTGGGGCTATGACGTCACCGAGGCCTCCCTGCTGAACCAGGATGACGTCACAGCGTACATGGGGCGTGTGGTGGAGGGGGCAGATGTTGAGGGGGTGAGGAGAGTGCCTGTGTCACTGAGAGAGCTGAGGGACAGAGTGGAGGGCTGGATGAGGGAGGTGACAGAAAACACCCACACCCTCACCTCCCAGCTGGCTTCCTGCCTTGATGACGTCACCACCCTTCAGAAGAAAGCAGACGAACAGGGGAAAAAGACTGAGGAGCTCAAGAAGGAGACTGATGAATTGAAGAAGAAAGGAGAAGAACAGGAGAAGAAGACTGGTGACCTGAAGAAGGAGACTGGTGACCTGAAGAAGGAGACTGGTGACCTGAAGAAGGAGACTGGTGACCTGAAGAAGGAGACTGGTGACCTGAAGAAGGAGACTGGTGACCTGAAGAAGGAGACTGGTGACCTGAAGAAGGAGACTACATCACTGCAGAAGGAAGTCACAACGTCCAGGAAGACTGAAGCTGACCTTCAGAAAGTGACCCAGTCTCTCAAGGACAACCTAGGTAACGTATTTCTCTGTGTGTCTGCAGAAATGAAAACAACAAAAATTATACAGAAAAGAAAAAGCAATAACACCCTCCCCCCCCCCCCCTTCTCCATAATACCAACATCTGCACACACACGCACACATTCATTTATCGTTATTTGTTTGTGTGTTTTTTGTATGCACAATTCACCAAGTTTCTGATGGTTAGTTCCATTCTTCTTTTTGCTCCTACTTTCTACTGACCAAACAAACGCACTGACATTAACTCTTCCTCTCTTTCCCCTCCCCATTGTCTGTCTACTATCCTGTGTTTAGTGGATAGGCTTTAAAACGAACACACACACACACACACACACACACACACACACACACACACACACACACACACACACACACACACACACACACACACACACACACAGAGAGAGAGAGAGAGAGAGAGAGAGAGAGAGAGAGAGAGAGAGAGAGAGAGAGAGAGAGAGAGAGAGAGAGAGAGAGAGAGAGAGAACACTGAACACTGAACACTGAACACTGAAATGATTTAATGTACATTGGCCATGGACCACAATACATTTCATGGGCTTGGGATGTAATAAAGTGTTCATTCATATAACTGGCAAAGCAAAATGCACAAAAGGTTTGATTCATAACTGATCAAAGAAGCAAAACACACGTTATTCTAAATCATGATTATGACATCAAGCATAACCAAATCACAAAAATATGATGTTTCGGGAAAATTGTGGAAATCATGCACATCAATTACGTATCGAATCGTAACATTTTTTTAATATACATCTTGAATCAGCATTGTCTTCCTTTTATTAATAGAGTGAAAAATATATCTTGACAAACTGTGCCTGTACTCATCATTTGTTGCTTTGAACAGATCGGGCAAAGGTACGTTGATACACTCACTTAAAAACTTTTCTCTTAAGCCAGTGTATATGCAACATTCCCAAAGAAAGTGGGCTTCATTTTCAACTTTCGTTTTACAAAAAGGACACATTTTTTCTCCATCATTCTCACTATATCTATATACATTATTATTAAGGGGTAGAACATTAAATCTTGCTTGTGTGATTGCTACGCGAAAGCAGTAGACATCCATAGAGTTTATATACTGCTCTTTTACAAAAATACTTTTAAATGATCTGTAATGGTCATACCTATCTTTATCTCTTATAGTTCCATCCCATTCTTGAATGAACATATCCACTAATCTTTGCTTAAACATACCTAAAAAAAGTTTTACATCCCCAACACCTTGTTGCATCCAAACAATGTTAAAACCGGTTTCACATAAAATTTCCCTTATTTTCGAAATCCAGCAGTAGTTACCATTTCTATCTAGCTCTAACAGCATGCAGTAGGCATTATATGGTATTCTGTTTTGATCTATTTGCAATAGTTTTAACCAGTACTTAATAGTTCTTGTACATGAATTGACATAAAGTGGATATCTACCTAAATCTCCGTATACCATCTTATTGGGTGTTCTTACAGGTACTCCTAAAAATCTTTTACATGCCATCAAATGAATTTTCTCGATGTGTTCTAGTCTGTTTGTGCCCCATATTTCTGATGAATACAATAAAATTGGCTGAATCTTAGTATCGAAAATCTTGAAGAAGGTACTAGCATTCATCTCTTTATACCTGTGAAATACTTTATTTAACTGAACCACTGCCTTCCTTCCCTTCGTAACTAAATGCTCTGTACCTAATTTACAGCTAACCTTTGTTGTAAAACTGAACCCTAAATAGCAAT
>JASPKP010000366.1:42500-45000 GCA_030674155.1 Stramonita haemastoma
ATATGTATATATGTATATATATGTATACGTTTATGAGATGAATGTACGGTGTAAGAAATAAGGCTTTTGACTGTATCCCGTACTTTTCATCAGTGCCTGTAAAGATGCTTTGGATGTGATTTTGATTTCTGATAAACTATCAATTCCATGGATGTCTGTAAAAATATATAGAATGTATTGTGTTGCATTGTATGGTATTGTAATGTACTGTATTGCATTGTCTATCTATCTATCTATCTATCTATCTATCTATCTATCTATCTATCTATCTATCTATCTATCTATCTATCTATCTATCTATCTATCTGTCTGTCTGTCTGTCTGTCTGTCTGTCTGTCTGTCTGTCTATCTATCTATCTATCTATCTATCTCTCTCTCTCTCTCTATCTCTCTATCTCTCTATCTCTCTATCTCTCTATCTCTCTATCTATCTCCTTAGTCTGGCGACCGTGGGGGCACCCCTGAAGAATTTACAACCTCCATTCCTCTCTGTGTTCTGCCTTTCTCAAACTTTGGTTGAGTTCTAGGACTGTCCATTCGCTAATGTTGTCCTTCCATCTCCTCCTTGGTCTGCCTCTTATTCTTCCTACCTGGACAGTGCCTTGCAGTATTGTTTTAGCAAGTCCTTTCGATCTTGTCACATGCCTGTACCATTATTGCAATGTATTGTATTGTATTGTAATGTATTGTATAGTATTGTATTGTATTGGATTGGATTGGATTGGATTGGATTTATTGTATTGTATTGCATTGCATTGCATTGTATTGTATTGTATTGTATTGTATTGTATTGTATTGTATTGTATTGTATTGTATACCACGTGAAGTCACGGCAGGTGTCTCTGCCTAAAATTCAGGCTGCTCTCACCAAGGAGAGAGTGTCGCCACAGGAGTAGTGCCACTCATGTTTTTCCTGTCTACAACTGTATTTGATTCTCTATGTCATTAAACTATGAGATTTGTTTACTGAATAATTATGGGCGATTATGCTGGCATGAGAAATACCGAAGAAAACGATTCTAACCAATAATACACATGACAATGTTAATTATTATTTGAATAGTAGTATAGGAATCTTGTTTTGAACTGATCAGTCATTAATAAGATGTTGAGGATGAGGAAAAGGAGGAGGAGGAGGAGGATAATGATGTCGATTATGAATATTATCATTATTATTATTATTATCATTAAGATTTTTTATCCAAAATCGACATAGCTGGACATAGTTGTCATCACATAAGGTGGAAAGAGAAAGCTGGAAGAGTAGTACCAACATTCTAACATAAGTCATATCCAGGAGTCTGTTTTATGACCAAAATAAATACAAGTAATATTAGCAACCTGAAAACACAACGTGCGCCAGCCCTCGTGGCGCAGTGGTTAACTAACGCACTGGGTTACTGACTGGAAGGTAGCAGGTTTGAATCCCATAAGAGTCGTAGGGTTTTCTCAGACCTTGGCGGGCTCCTACCCAGAGAAAGTTTGCTATGGGGTCATGAAGAAAAACTGTGAGCAAAAGTTAGAGCTTCGTAAACTATGCGGATGCCATTTTGTGTATTGCTCGATCTGTCTTACCAACACTGCAGGTGTCTGTATCTCTCAGTCCCAGTTAACACCGGGACATATATCAATAATATAATTATTGCTCGATCTACTTACCAACACAGAAGGTGTCTGTATCTTTCAGACCAAGTTGAAGCTAGGATATATTACACTAGTATATTGCTCGATCTACTTACCAACACTGCAGGTGTCTGTATCTCTCAGTCCCAGTTGACACCGGGATATATTACAATAGTGTATTGCTCGATCTACTTACCAACACTGCAGGTGTCTGCATCTTTCAGACCAAGTTGAAGCTAGGATATATTACACTAGTATATTGCTCGATCTACATACCAACACTGCAGGTGTCTGTATCTCTCAGTCCCAGTTAACACCGGGATATATTACAAAAGTGAGTGTAGAGTACAGCCCTGCCAAGTGATCTCAAATGATGCACTTCCATAGCAGCATCACTGCGTCATCCTCATCACCACTGAATATCATGCAATAAAAAAATGCCTCAGTTGCTCTGGTTTCATGCTTTGGTTTCACTTACACTCCTGCGTCTTCCAACACATTCAAGAGTCCTTTGTTTTGTAATTTTCGGATTTTGCTAGGTTTTTTCCATGTACTTCTTTTTCTTTTTGCAAAAGTAATATCAGATTTTGCCCCTGATTACATTTCAGTTAGTCTGTTTCAGTGAAAAACGATGTAGTATGATTTGACAGATGGTATTTGAGTTGGTGTATTTTGTTTAATTTAGGATATAGAGAATGCGTGCTGTTTTACTGACCAAGCTTTGTGCAGTACAGTACTAAGCTGTCAGTGTTGTGGTGTGAGCCATCCTTTCCTTGCTATTTCATGTCATGGGTGCTGCTGTGTGCTTTATTCCAATAAACAATGGCTGCTTTCAGCTGTCTGGGTCTGTTGCTGTGTTGGGGTGAGAGAATGCCTG
>JASPKP010000366.1:47500-50470 GCA_030674155.1 Stramonita haemastoma
AGAGAGAGGAAGAAAAAGAAAAAACAAAACAACAACAAGAACAACAACAAAAACGCAACAATACCATATGATAATACCCATCTCCACTGAGAGGAAATAACATATACACTAATAAACATACCAACAAACAAAAAATAACAAACAAACAAAAGCAAGGAAAAACCAAACAAACAAGGGAAACAAAAATCCAAAACAAAACAAACCAAAAGCAAAAAACAAAAAGCACAAAAAAACCTTTAAAATTGGGAGGGGGGTGGGAACGGATGGGGAGGGGAGTATCAAGGAGGAAGGGGGAAAACACAAGCAGCAAACAGAAGAATTATGATAATGATTTATGATTATATTAATAAATAAAATCCCTACATATATGAACAAAAACAAACACACACGCACACGCAACAACAACAACAACAACAATCAGAACAAAAAAGTAAGGTCTTATCCACTAATCAAAATAATATGAATATAATACTGCTAATAGTCCCATTAATAAAAATTTAAAAAATATTTTTTTTAAAAACATTTATACTGAAACTTTTAAACTGGGAAAAAAAAAAAAGAAAAAAAGAAAAAAAATGAAAAGAAAAAAAAAAAGCTCCATCTAGTCATCAAATCAGTGGTTTGGTTTTCTCCTTTTGAATTTGCAAAATATACATGTGTTTACATACATCTCTTATTCCCTATCCTGTTCATAAATAAATTATTTAAAAAAATAAATAAAAATCTTTGTCCTCCTTTTCCCCTTCCACATACATATATAGCAAGCAAGGTGTAGATTTTTCAGTCACAGTAAACCACACATGAAAGATTTTTCAGGATGAGCAGAGAGTACCAATATCTTTAGTCTGTTCTAAATATGGTTGATTGGATTCATGTTTAGTTCTTAAACATTTTTGCATAAGCGCATTAAGTGATTTTTCAACTGATTTTTGAACTGATTTTTATTTATGATACATTTTAAATGTTTTAGGAGCTTGTTCCATAAATCACTACCTGAATATAGGAAGCTTGTTTTGTAAAAATTGTTTCTGGGTCTGGGAAATGTTAGTAGATGGTTATGCCTGTGCTCATTAATTTTGAATCTATTGGTGATCTTGGGAGGGGCATTTCCATTGACAACTTTTTGTACAAATAGAGCTTTATTGAGATAAAGCCTGTTTTGAAATGTAAGAATATTTGTTAGCTTATAATCATTGATGGTTAGGGAGCTTGACTTTAATAGGACAAGTTTTAGTGCTCTTTTATATAATCGATGGATGAATTTCAAATTAGTTTCACTGCAGTTGTCCCAAAGAGATGAGGCATAGTCAACTATAGGCAAGATGTGTCCACAAAAAAAGAGTTTGCGTGAATGACTATCTAGAAAGTGGGTTTTTTTTTTTATAGCTGACGTACCTTGTTTGTAAGACGTTTTCCTTGTGCCATCACATGGTCAGTCCAAGTAAGATTATTGTCGATAAGTACACCCAGAATTTTGTGTGAGTCAACTTCTTCAATGATTTTTTGATCTATCAACAGAGGTTGAAATTTACTTTTCATTTTTTGCCTCTTTTGTCGTGCTAGTACGTACATACTTTTAGTTTTTTGAGCATTTAAGGACATATGGTTTAATTGAGTCCACGTAATCAATTTGTTGATATTGTTTTGAAGTTTGAGTGTTAGTCTGTGGGGGTCAGTATCACTACAATAAAGGGATGTGTCATCAGCAAACATTTCACAGCTACAATCTAGAAATAAGGGTAAGTCATTTACATATATTGAGAACAAAAGAGGACCCAATATTGATCCTTGTGGTACTCCATATTTAATAGATACTAATTCTGATGTTGGATTATTTGCAGTTACCAGCTGCTGTCTATCTAACAAAAAACTTTTTAAAAGATTGTGTGTGTGTGTGTGTGTGTGTGTGTGTGTGTGTGTGTGTGTGTGTGTGTGTGTGTGTGTGTGTGTGTGTGTGTGTGTGCACGTGCATGCGTGCGTGCACACGAGCCCAGCGTGGGCGACCTCATTTTAGACGTATCAGCATAGCATAGCAGGTAAAACAGCACGGTTTGCTTTGAAATTCAAATTCAGGAGGGGAGGGGGGGGGGGGGGGGCGGCGTGGGAGTGGCGGCCCACGCTTATTTTCAAACAAGGTGCTGCCTTGCTGTGATTGGTGGCTGAATATAGGACACAGTTGGGAATGTGACCCCATTCTGTGAAAGAGAAGTTGGCGGCAGTTTGCTTAAGTGTCTGCTAAAGTGGTAAAAATGGGTATAAGTTTGTAGCAGTTTGTGTCTGCAATTATGTGCATGCATGTGGTCTGTCTCCACGAATGAATGTTTGTATGCATATATATGTTTGCTTGAATGAATGAGTTGTATGTGTTTGCATAAATGTCTCCCTTCATGCAAGTGTGCTGTGTGGGTGTATATGTGTATGCCTGTTTGAAAAACAACTGCTGGACAGTTAAAAAATATACAAACCAAACATACATACATAAAAATCTACTGTCTGATGAACTGCAAGAATGTTTAGATTCAATTAAATACACAAGCAGCAACATCTTACCTTTACTACAGGTGTGTAACAAACTTAAATTTCTCAGCGCCCCTGTGTGCAGGTGTCTGTTACAGTGGTGGATGGAAGTGGAGACCTATCCTGCTGCTGCTGTTGATGGTAGCAAGCTACCCTGGAGTGGAAACACGACATGGAGAGGAAAAACAAGGAGGGGGGTGGGGGGGTTGTCGATTTCGCGCTCTTTTAGATAGGTTTATATGCTCAGAGTAAAAACACAATAGAGCTTTTATATGAAGCAGCAGTTGTGTGGTGGTAGGGATCTTTCTGACTGGTTGTTATTTCAGTACAACTGCCAACTGCTTCAGGGTGCTTTACTGTTTGAGAAATACAAACCCTAGGCCTACAGCGAGACAAGAAAATCGCTCTCCTTCTCTCTCTCAAGAATGAAGGAAAGGTGGTAAGTGTAGGGGA